>CM043024.1:9964417-10092949 GCA_023690525.1 Holotrichia oblita | reverse complement strand
CGAAAATCCGAAACTTCGTCGGAGCAACGCCGCCAGTGGAGGGAAAACGGCGGGAGTAGAAGCGCCTTACTTAACATATCCAGGTAAAAGTTCCCAGCTCCAACTCAGTTTCGAAAATCCGAAACTACGTCGGAGCAACGCCGAAAACGGAGGGAAAACGGCGGGAGTAGAAAAAATGAGAACTCATAATACATCTCTTAAGAAACTCTATACCGGAAATTGCGCTACGAGTCATCCACGACCCCCAATTTTTGACGAAAGTTGACTAAGTAATCGATAAACATCACGTCCGAAGAAAATTCATGGCTCGGTAGTTAGACGTCCGGGAAAAAATCTTCGTCAAAATGAGAACTCATAATACATCTCTTAAGACAACTCACCACCGGAAATTGCGCTACGAGTCACCCACGACCCCCAATTTTTGACGAAAGTTGACTAAGTAATCAGCCATCGTGATCGGTAAACATCACGTGCGAAGAAAATTCACGGCTCGGTAGTTAGACGACCGGGAAAAAATGTTCATCCGACAGCGGTCGGAAAACGGCGGCAGTAGAAGCGCCTTACTTAACATTATCCAGGTAAAAGTTCCCAGCTCCAACTCAGTTTCGAAAATCCGAAACTACGTCGGAGCAACGACGACAAGACGGAGGGAAAACGGCGGGAGTAGAAGCGCCCTTAGCATATCCAGGTAAAAGTTCCCAGCTCCAACTCAGTTTTGAAAATCCGAAACTTCGTCGGAGCAACGCCGACAGTGGAGGGAAAACGGCGGGAGTAGAAGCGCCCTTAACATATCCAGGTAAAAGTTCCCAGCTCCAACTCAGTTTCGAAAATCCGAAACTTCGTCAAAGCAACGCCGCCAGTGGAGGGAAAACGGCGGGAGTAGAAGCGCCTTACTTAACATATCCAGGTAAAAGTTCCCAGCTCCAACTCAGTTTCGAAAATCCGAAACTACGTCGAAGCAACGCCGACAGCGGAGGGAAAACGGCGGGAGTAGAAGCGCTAATACTTAACATATCCAGGTAAAGTTCCCAGCTCCAACTCAGTTTCGAAAATCCGAAACTTCGTCGAAGCAACGCCACCAGTGGAGGGAAAACGGCGTCAAAGTAGAAGCGCCTTACTTAACATTATCCAGGAAAAGTTCCCAGCTCCAACTCGAAAGTTCGAAAATCCGGTAAACATCACGTCGAAGAAAATTCAGCGTAGTTAGAACGATCCGACAGCGGTGGAAAACGGCGGCAGTAGAAGCGCCTTACTTAACATTATCCAGGTAAAAGTTCCCAGCTCCAACTCAGTTTCGAAAATCCGAAACTACGTCGGAGCAACGACGACAGCGGGGTGAAAATAGCGGGAGTAGAAGCGCCTTACTTGAAGCTCAACTCAGTTTCGAAAATCCGAAACTACATCGGAGCAACGACGACAGCGGGGGGAAAACGGCGGGAGTAGAAGCGCCTTAACATATCCAGGTAAAAGTTCCCAGCTCCAACTCAGTTTCGAAAATCCGAAACTACGTCGAAGCAACGCCGACAGCGGGGGAAAACGGCGGGAGTAGAAGCGCCTTAACATATCCAGGTAAAAGTTCCCAGCTCCAACTCAGTTTCGAAAATCCGAAACTTCGTCGGAGCAACGCCGCCAGTGGAGGGAAAACGGCGGGAGTAGAAGCGCCTTACTTAACATATCCAGGTAAAAGTTCCCAGCTCCAACTCAGTTTCGAAAATCCGAAACTACATCGGAGCAACGACGACAGTGGTGGGAAAACGGCGGGAGTAGAAGCGCCTTACTTAACATATCCAGGTAAAAGTTCCCAGCTCCAACTCAGTTTCGAAAATCCGAAACTACGTCGGAGCAACGACGACAGCGGGGTGAAAACGGCGGGAGTAGAAGCGCCTTACATATCCAGGTAAAAAGCTCCAACTCAGTTTCGAAAATCCGAAACTACATCGGAGCAACGACGACATTTGGGGGGAAAACGGCGGGAGTAGAAGCGCCTTAACATATCCAGGTAAAAGTTCCCAGCTCCAACTCAGTTTCGAAAATCCGAAACTACGTCAAAGCAACGCCGACAGCGGGGGAAAACGGCGGGAGTAGAAGCGCCTTAACATATCCAGGTAAAAGTTCCCAGCTCCAACTCAGTTTCGAAAATCCGAAACTACGTCAAAGCAACGCCGACAGCGGAGGGAAAACGGCGGGAGTAGAAGCGCCTTACTTAACATATCCAGGTAAAAGTTCCCAGCTCCAACTCAGTTTCGAAAATCCGAAACTTCGTCGGAGCAACGCCGCCAGTGGAGGGAAAACGGCGGGAGTAGAAGCGCCTTACTTAACATATCCAGGTAAAAGTTCCCAGCTCCAACTCAGTTTTGAAAATCCGAAACTTCGTCGGAGCAACGCCGCCAGTGGAGGGAAAACGGCGGGAGTAGAAGCGCCTTAACATATCCAGGTAAAAGTTCCCAGCTCCAACTCAGTTTCGAAAATCCGAAACTTCGTCGGAGCAACGCCGCCAGTGGAGGGAAAACGGCGGGAGTAGAAGCGCCTACACTTAACATATCCAGGTAAAAGTTCCCAGCTCCAACTCAGTTTTGAAAATCCGAAACTTCGTCAAAGCAACGCCGCCAGTGGAGGGAAAACGGCGGGAGTAGAAGCGCCTTACTTAACATTATCCTGGTAAAAGTTCCCAGCTCCAACTCAGTTTCGAAAATCCGAAACTACGTCGGAGCAACGCCGAAAACGGAGGGAAAACGGCGGGAGTAGAAAAAATGAGAACTCATAATACATCTCTTAAGAAACTCTATACCGGAAATTGGGCTACGAGTCATCCACGACCCCCAATTTTTGACGAAAGTTGACTAAGTAATCGATAAACATCACGTGCGAAGAAAATTCATGGCTCGGTAGTTAGACGTCCGGGAAAAAATCTTCGTCAAAATGAGAACTCATAATACATCTCTTAAGACAACTCACCACCGGAAATTGCGCTACGAGTCACCCACGACCCCCAATTTTTGACGAAAGTTGACTAAGTAATCAGCCATCGTGATCGCTAAACATCACGTGCGAAGAAAATTCACGGCTCGGTAGTTAGACGACCGGGAAAAAATGTTCATCCGACAGCGGTCGGAAAACGGCGGCAGTAGATGCGCCTTACTTAACATTATCCAGGTAAAAATTCCCAGCTCCAACTCAGTTTTGAAAATCCGAAACTTCGTCGGAGCAACGCCGCCAGTGGAGGGAAAACGGCGGGAGTAGAAGCGCCTTACTTAACATATCCAGGTAAAAGTTCCCAGCTCCAACTCAGTTTTGAAAATCCGAAACTTCGTCGGAGCAACGCCGCCAGTGGAGGGAAAACGGCGGGAGTAGAAGCGCCTTACTTAATATATCCAGGTAAAAGTTCCCAGCTCCAACTCAGTTTCGAAAATCCGAAACTACGTCGGAGCAACGCCGAAAACGGAGGGAAAACGGCGGGAGTAGAAAAAAATGAGAACTCATAATACATCTCTTAAGAAACTCTCCACCGGAAATTGCGCTACGAGTCATCCACGACCCCCAATTTTTGACGAAAGTTGACTAAGTAATCAGCCATCGTGGTCGATAAACATCACGTGCGAAGAAAATTCACGGCGCGGTAGTTAGACGTCCGGGAAAAAATCTTCGTCAAAATGAGAACTCATAATACATCTCTTAAGACAACTCACCACCGGAAATTGCGCTACGAGTCACCCACGACCAACAATTTTGGACGAAAGTTGACTAAGTAATCAGCCATCGTGATCGGTAAACATCACGTGCGAAGAAAATTCACGGCTCGGTAGTTAGACGACCGGGAAAAAATCTTCGTCAAAATGAGAACTCATAATACATCTCTTAAGACAACTCACCACCGGAAATTGCGCTACGAGTCACCCACGACCCCCAATTTTGGACGAAAGTTGACTAAGTAATCAGCCATCGTGCTCGGTAAACATCACGTGCGAAGAAAATTCATGGCTCGGTAGTTAGACGTCCGGGAAAAAATCTTCGCAAAATGAGAACTCATAATACATCTCTTAAGACAACTCACCACCGGAAATTGCGCTACGAGTCATCCACGACCCCCAATTTTTGACGAAAGTTGACTAAGTAATCAGCCATCGTGATCGGTAAACATCACGTGCGAAGAAAATTCATGGCTCGGTAGTTAGACGTCCGGGAAAAAATCTTCGTCAAAATGAGAACTCATAATACATCTCTTAAGAAACTCTATACCGGAAATTGCGCTACGAGTCACCCACGACCCCCAATTTTGGACGAAAGTTGACTAAGTAATCAGCCATCGTGCTCGGTAAACATCACGTGCGAAGAAAATTCATGGCTCGGTAGTTAGACGTCCGGGAAAAAATCTTCGTCAAAATGAGAACTCATAATACATCTCTTAAGACAACTCACCACCGGAAATTGCGCTACGAGTCACCCACGACCCCCAATTTTTGACGAAAGTTGACTAAGTAATCAGCCATCGTGCTCGGTAAACATCACGTGCGAAGAAAATTCATGGCTCGGTAGTTAGACGTCCGGGAAAAAATCTTCGTCAAAATGAGAACTCATAATACATCTCTTAAGACAACTCACCACCGGAAATTGCGCTACGAGTCACCCACGACCCCCAATTTTGGACGAAAGTTGACTAAGTAATCAGCCATCGTGCTCGGTAAACATCACGTGCGAAGAAAATTCATGGCTCGGTAGTTAGACGTCCGGGAAAAAATCTTCATCAAAATGAGAACTCATAATACATCTCTTAAGACAACTCACCACCGGAAATTGCGCTACGAGTCATCCACGACCCCCAATTTTTGACGAAAGTTGACTAAGTAATCAACCATCGTGATCGGGAAACATCACGTGCGAAGAAAATTCATGGCTCGGTAGTTAGACGATCGGGAAAAAATCTTCATCAAAATGAGAACTCATAATACATCTCTTAAGACAACTCACCACCGGAAATTGAGAACAGTCATCTACGACCCCCAATTTTTGACGAAAGTTACTAAGTAATCAGCCATCGTGATCGGTAAACATCACGTGCGAAGAAAATTCATGGCTCGGTAGTTAGACGTCCGGGAAAAAATCTTCGTCAAAATGAGAACTCATAATACATCTCTTAAGAAACTCACCGCCGGAAATTGCGCTACGAGTCACCCACGACCCCCAATTTTGGACGAAAGTTGACTAAGTAATCAGCCATCGTGCTCGGTAAACATCACGTGCGAAGAAAATTCATGGCTCGGTAGTTAGACGTCCGGGAAAAAATCTTCATCAAAATGAGAACTCATAATACATCTCTTAAGACAACTCACCACCGGAAATTGCGCTACGAGTCACCCACGACCCCCAATTTTGGACGAAAGTTGACTAAGTAATCAGCCATCGTGCTCGGTAAACATCACGTGCGAAGAAAATTCATGGCTCGGTAGTTAGACGTCCGGGAAAAAATCTTCATCAAAATGAGAACTCATAATACATCTCTTAAGACAACTCACCACCGGAAATTGCGCTACGAGTCATCCACGACCCCCAATTTTTGACGAAAGTTGACTAAGTAATCAACCATCGTGATCGGGAAACATCACGTGCGAAGAAAATTCATGGCTCGGTAGTTAGACGATCGGGAAAAAATCTTCATCAAAATGAGAACTCATAATACATCTCTTAAGACAACTCACCACCGGAAATTGCGCTACGAGTCATCCACGACCCCCAATTTTTGACGAAAGTTGACTAAGTAATCAGCGATCGTGATCGGTAAACATCACGTGCGAAGAAAATTCATGGCTTTTAATAGAATTAATTGATAGATTTCAGCAACTAAAAAACATCCCCTCTTGTATTTTATTAAATTTACACAGTGAAATTTGATTTTAATGCATAAAATTTATTTTTAAAACATTTACGTGTCATACACAATAATTAAATGTCTAAGTTAATATTAAGAAGAAAATTATGAATATTTGGATACTATTTTAACTAAATTTGAAGATATTTTTAATATTAGATTCAACATCTTTTGAATGTTATTAATTGCAATTAAAACTGAGGTAGGTAATTCATTAGATACGTTCCTTTTTTATATACCTATGTATTTGCACTGAATTTAATAAAATACAAGAGGAGATATGTTTTTTAGTTGCTGACATCTATCAATTAATTCTATTAAAAGATACTACAAAATATAAATGACTATTTTTCATTCCCGAACGACGTTTCAAAATTGCCGTTCGATATTTCGTAATTCTGACTGGATATCAACTGAAAATCCTCGCAGAAATGTCAAAACATAACCTAGAAATAACACTTTTTAGAACGATTTTTAGGGATCTTAGACTGATCTCCGCAAGAAAAGGGAGGCCGTTTTGGACTCAGTAAAACCTGTACTTTCCGTTGAATTGCCTATAAATTGCCAATTCAGTGGTCGATATTAGGAAGTTTAGCCGAATTCTTTATGAAAACAATAACACAAAAAATCAAACACAATTCAACGCCATTTCAATCGGAGATGGTAAAACCGAGCATAAGAGCGCGCCGACGAGGTAAGATATATATAACTACCACGAGATGGCGCGAGCGGTAACGATTCGAAATAATTTGTATAAATTGGTTTCTAGTGCAAACGAATGGTTTGAATCTGCATTCAAAGGTGGCGCTTAGTTTCATAGAAATTGTTTCCAGAATATGGCGGTAATGTCACTAAAATTTAAATAAAGGTACATATTAACAGCCCAAGCGGCGGGCGATTTTTCAAGCACGACAGCGAAGCCGAAGCGCTTGAAATGTAGCAAGTGTTTTAATGGCCAGTTATCCACGAATACTTTATACTATTTTTTTTATTGGTGTATTTTAACATAATGTTTTATTGGTTTCAATACTACAAATAGAAATGCGTCGAAAACCGAGGTATGTCTGTAATTCATAATCAACGAAAGAGCGAATCGACGGAACCGAAGCGTCGAAAACCGAAGTATGCCTGTACTTTTTCTCCTAATTCAAAAATTAATTGAATATCTATTATTATTAACTATTTATCATTACTTCTTCAAATTTATTATACACCGTCGTTTTCTACACAACTACGATTGGTGAATAAAGGCGGGTTCTGACAGGCGCGTCGTCGCTGTGAGCTGTAGCGTGGTGTGAAAAAAAAAATGTAAATTACATTTTATGATGAGTTACTATAGAAACACCTCGTAACCCTCGTAACATCTATTCAACGGTCTAAATGTCCAAACCGCCTTGCAAACCTGCTTATTTTCAATTGTAAATTTATAGAAAAATCTTGCGTAAATTTGTCAATGTGTGAAGAAAAAATAGCATATTTTATTTGGAGGAAAAGTTACTTGAGCACGCCATGAAAAGTATTACTTTCCCTCCGTCTAAAATACATAAGACTATTCCGGCTGAAGCAAGCACCTTCAGATGAGGCCTTTTCCTTTGCTTTTCAGTGTAGTGCAATTTACACTACAATTTTTACAGTGCTGTAACGAAGGCGACAATACAAAGGAACGAATTGAGTGTAGATGAATTTATAACATAACCTCAACCATCAGCTCATCATAATCTGACTTGACAAAAACCGAATAGCACTTTCTGAATTCAGGCATTATGTGGTTACTAACTAATCCTTTATAAAAGTGACCTTCAGATCTATATAATGTGAACATTGTTGCTAATACAGACCCGCAATATTATTCTCTTTCTACTTATTACGACTTGCAGCTTGCAGTGTTAAACAAATTTAGTTAAGATAAACTCCTTTGGCAGTCTCTTTGCATATATTTATAAAAAGAACTGTCAATTCCCATTATTATAAATTATATCTTAAAATGCCTCAATTTGGACTAAACGTCAAAGATATTTTTCACTAATTTATTTACAAATCGTACTTTATTCCTAGTAATACTAATAACCTTATTCGATGGCATTTTTTAAAGAAAATTGCATTTGAATTATCAAAAATTGCAATAATAATGGCGTCTGTAATTTAACTCAAAGATATGTCAAAACAATTTTTTACTTTATATTTAATACATAACCTCTTTTTGCATCTCCTTTGCATGCGTTTCATAAATACTTAACGTTACTTTATCAATTATACTGCATAAATACCAATGTATACATTCGTAGTACGTGTACAGTCTCTTCCAAAATTAATGTCGATACAATTTTTGATTGATGAATATCAATATTGTAATTGCGCTTTAAAGTAAATGTCGGTCAAACCTAGTGCATTCGTTTTGCAACAGAAGTTATAATGTATCTTCCATCACATCAAGAGACATTAATTTTGGAATAGACTGTACATACTACTAACCTAATAGCTACTAATTACCACGTATGTATTGTGTTATATTGTGTATTGTTCTGGGTTTTGTATTCGGTTCGTATTAATATGTGGACTCATGACAACACGGAAGATTTAATCCAACTGTACGAACAACACGAATGTTTGTATCTACTTGGTTAGCCATAATAATTATAAAAATAAGACTAAACGTAGGAGGGCATTATTTATTAAATTCATAATTCCTATCCATGGACGAACCCATAACTTTCGGTTACGTCTTTTTTTTTTTTTGGATTTCAAAAGGTATGCTGCTATAGCGGTAGTCACATTTATAACTAAACAAATAACAACCAGAAAACTGATGACAATTCGTATACTAACATGGAATTTAGCCAGAATTAGCGAATAATTCCTGTAACATTTGGTTTTTGTAGTTAGTACCTTACATCAATTTTTGCATACATTTCTGCATCAATTTTACATGTAAATATTTGATCGTCTATTGCCTCCATAAAAGAGAAAGCTTGTTAATTTTCGCGCCTCAAAAAAAAGAAATGCTCGCTATACTAGACAAGGATGCAACTACAAAAATACGACGCCCTACAGTAAAAAGATAAAGTTGGGTCAATTTTCAGCGGTGCCGCTCTCTCTGACCGCCAACGCTTTAAATTTTTGAATTGGCCAATGACAGCACACCGCGCCACAGCCTTTTTTGTTGCTGCAATTAGTACTGTTCGAAGCGCCATCTTTGAGGGAACACCTGAAACATATTTCGGTCGGAATCCAATAGAAATCTTTACGTGGGTTATAAGAACATTTTATTTAGCATAGTTTTCTCATTTTCTCAATAAATATTGCTAAGATTCTTGCAATTTTTTTTCGTTTTTCTGTCACATTACATCGTTAATTTATATGATTAAATCAATACATATCGTCTTCATAATTTCTTATTGCCGTCACGGATGATTTTTCTATCCATAATTGATTGTTTCAACGCGAAATATTAAGCTATATTTGATATAATGAGATTTGCGCACAGGTCTGCATTTTACCTCATGGCGCCATCTGTTGTCACTGATACTTGGCGGCGCCCTCATAACGTGGATAACTCATCGTCAGAACATGTCGATAAAATAGCGACCACCTTAGATCATAGTTTGATAGCGCCATCTGTCGGCGTGTAGAATATTTAACAACTATAGAATCCTTCTTTCTAGCGAAAAGAGTGTCAAATTAGAGCTCCATAAAGTTAGCCCCTCACTATAAGCAATTATAATAAATCTTACTTTTATTTTTATTCGTTTGTAGGTGTTTGATAGCGAATTTCCAAAGTTTGATAGTCGATAGTTTATTAATTAATAATAAAACAAATCTTAGGATAAAAGGCAACCAAAATTACATCCTCATCGTTTATTTTGACATCAAATTCACGTTTGATTTTGATTATTTTTAATAAGCAAGAATCGTTTGTAGGTGAAAATGATAGCAAATTAAAAAAGCTTGATAGTTGATTTATTTTTATTAATATTAATAATAAAAAAACAAATCTAGTTAGGATATTACTGGATTCAAATTGGCAACCAAAACTTGCATTATTTTTCGCTTTTCAAATGTAACACCAAATATGCCTATAAATAATCCAACTGTCAATATATGTTTTATTATTTTTTCAGTCATTTTCGTATCAACAAAGGTTAACTTTGAAAATTAGCGCTATCAGACACCTACAAACTAAAATTCTGAAATCTAAAATAAAATTGAATTTGATGTCAAAATGACAACATAATGTAGTCCGCTAACATCACAGAGTAATTTTTTCCGAAGAATTTGTTTTATTGTTAATTAATGAACTATTGACTATCAAACGTTGGAAATTTGCTATCAAACACCTACAAACGACCTACAAACGAATAAAAGTAAGATTTATTATAATTGACTTATAGTGAGGGGCTAACATCACAGAGATTATGGAGCTTGTTCAAAGGTTTAGAATAAATCAGTTTAGGTATAATGTAAAAACTTCCTCTTATTCCTTACAGAAATGATTTTATTTTAATAATAGTCTATAGTGGCCGAAACATGTACTAGACTATTATTAAAATAATTTTTGTAAGGAATAAGAGGAAGTTTTTTTATTGTACCTACACTGATGTATTTTTGTTTTTGATAAGAATTTTCTTTTAAGAAAAGAATTAATTAATGCATGCGAATTCTTTAATACTTTAATTAGTGGTTTCAATCTTTTATTAAATTCAGAAAAAAAAACTAATAGCCTTGTTTATAAATATTTATGTATGTACATACATATATAGGTATACATATACAACCGATGTTCGTATAAAATGCTGGTATCTAGCGGAAAATTTAGACACCACGGTTTCTATTTATGAATGAAACAAAAATTGACAAGAAGAAATTCGGCCAAGGGAATGAATATGAATGAATATAAGCAAGTAAAAATATGGTTGTAGAAGCATGATATGAATTTAATTATTAGGAATAAATTTTGAATTTTGCGGGTGTGCGTAGCGACGAAGGCCAACAGAGAACAAACAGTGCCGCCCAATATTTATATTTTAATTAAGTAGTTACATACTGGAATTTGCAAATAGCATTTATAAGATAACATAAATACCTACCTGCTGCCTCGCTTATACAGGGTGTAACATTGGGAACGCCGTGGTCTCTGGTAAGTTACATATACTGGAATATATGTAGGTGGATTAGATCTACAATTTACAAATAATAGGCAATATACAGGGTGTTTCAAAACTTAGCAATGTACCAAAGTTATGTTTTTCTTAATGGAACATCCTGTATTGAAGTTCACAAAATTTGGCCTCGGTAGGTACTTGAACGACCTGTCGAATACTCGACAACTTTGAATATGGCATTCAATCAGCCAAAGGATCTACTATTTCCGCTTTTCGTTCCATTTCTCTAAATTAAGTCATTTTCGAGATATTAAACTTTTCGTGCAACATTGCATTTTCAAAAAACTTGAAATATCTCCTAAACTACAAAAATTAGACATAGGAAACCTTGAATAAAGTTGATCTAGATTTCAGTGCACAACTCAAAAATGCCATAAAATACAGGGTGTTTCATTAAGAAAAACATAACTTTGCTACATTGCTAAGTTTTCAAACACCCTCTAAGTATAGAACTTTCCAAAAATTGTTACCGTTTGACTACCAGAGGCCACGGCGTTCCCACTGTTACACCCTGTATAGATATTATTTAAATAATAATGAAATTTTTATTTAGGTATCGAATAAAACAATAGAAAATCTACTTGAATAATGTGGGTCGCCAATAATATTAAACCAAATTTTCAAGTTTGATCCTATTTAATACTTTACTCTTCGCATTTTATAAGCTTGTTATAATTTAAAACTTTTCCCCTGGCAGTGTCTGCTTTTGCTTGAACGGAAATGTAGATACCTACTGTATAGTTGCTTATGTATTAATATTTTACGTTTAATAGAAAATACACGTTTCATTGAGGTTCAAACAGCCCTTCGCTTCCCTTAGATCAGCCTAAGGCACTTGAGACAAAAATCTAGAAAGTGCAAATTTGAGGTTAGGTACGACGAGGACTGAATTAATTTAGTTTTTTTGCTATTGACTTGACGTAAATAACAATACATAAGTATAGATACTTCCAAGTACAATAAATTTACAAACTAATAATAGCAAAACACTGAATTTTTATTATTATTCTATCAATCTTTTTTTTATCAAATATCAAAATCCCTATAATCTACACAGAAACAATTTCTTTGAACATGCTAAAATAAAAGAATGCAATCGCCAATACGTATGAATACGAACGTACACAAATACAGGTCGCCGCAAATATCTTGGGATAGTTGCGCACTGGCAAATATTGCAATTACGCCACCTGTCATTGGGTCGCAGGTAAGACGGGCGGGTGGTAAGCTAATTGCTCTTGTGGTCTTGTGGTATTGGCTGATATGATAATACACTTCGAAACAATGTGCGCAGAATGAGTTATTACTATCGCGAGAAATTTGGCGACCTTGACGGAATTTAGTTATAAGGCCTGATGACACTTGCGTTAGAAAAAGCGTTGAAATTATGACTCATATCTGGCAGGTGTGAAGACCCATGTAGTATATAATATTTATTCAATATATTATGCATCTTGATTAAATCTTGTATCTTTGCTAAATATTTCCAACAAATAGCACGTTATGCATACAGGGTTACCACGGCCAAGTGGGACATAGGGAAAATACATGTAAAATCGGTTTTCGGTGAATATTATCTCCCTAATACTAATTCATCCAAATTTAAGTGCCGAATATTATAACTGGGTTAACAACGAACATTTCCACAATCATAGTACAAAGAAAGTCATTTTAATAAAACCTATTGTACGTGAATTCCTAATAAGGCTTTTAACACGTTAGTTAGTGCAAGTGGCCGTGGCGCAGACGTTCTGTTCGGGGTTCGAATCCGAAAAATGAATTTTATTTTTTAATTTTTTTTAATCTTGATTAAGTTTTGTTGTTTATTTTGACAAATGATTCGTCGTTAGTAACAATTAAAAATCGTGATCATTTTTGTTATTGTAAAAATTATTCATTATTTACCTTAATCCTCAAAAAATCGATTTTATAGTCTTCAAAATCTCTGATTATTGTAGTGTTATTGAATTTGTAGCATTACTGTTGGAGATAAAAATTAAAAAATAAAATTAATCTGCCGGGATTCGAACCCTAAACAATCCGTGCATGTGCGTTATTAAGCTCACGTATTAAAAGCCTTATTATGAATTCTTCGTACAATAGATTTAAAAATAATAATTTTCTTTGTACTATGATTGTGGAGATGTTCATTGTTAACCCAGTTATAATATGCGGCCCTTAATTTTCAATGAAGTAGTATTAGGGAGATAATATTCACCGAAAACCGATTTTATATGTATTCTCCCTATGTCCCACTTGGCCGTGGAAACCCTGTATAGGTATGTAGTTAATACAGACAGAGAGATGTGGAGTTTAGTTTTTAAAATATTTTTTTTTCTTTTGTTTTAGAAATTGATACTTAGAGGGCGGTATTAGTTAAATTTATTCGAGAGGGAAAATAGAGCGGGAGACGTTGTACGTGAGAAAGTTAAGAGTTTGTTATTAAACGTTTTATATAAAACAGTGGTGTTTTATTAGCAGAACAGAGAGAAGTAACAATACACATGTAGTAGTAGTCTAGTACATATGCACATATTTCCTACGTACTATGTTTCATATAATCTAAACTTGTCACGCGAACGGTAACGTGACGTTTGACAGACTACAAGCAACTGACTTTACTTTGTAATTCTTGTAAAAGTTATGCTACGTGATCAACATAGCATATACATATAGTTGATGCGCGATAAGTGATTTCTTTTTAAATAGATATACCTATTAAAGTTGTTATATTTGGGCTAGTTATACAGACACGCTACGTTGCCCACGTGACCAGTTAAGGGTTAAAGTTTTTCCTTGAAATAGAACACATAAATAATACTAAACTAACATCTATCATACTGTGTTAGCTGAACTACTGTCAGACAGTATTTACTTGTCAGAATGCTGATACACAAATATTATTGAAAGAAACTAATTGAACATTCATAAATAAATAAATAAATATTTCCTTTTTATGTCAGCGTTTTGACATTTTTGCCCATTATTATATGGAACAGCTAGCGGCACTACTCCTTCCGCCAAGAGCGTTTGAAGGAGCGGGACATATTCCTTTCCGAGCTCCATTCCCTGGAACCCTCTTCCCTTTCTACTTGGCGATTCCTCTCCCGCGCCCACGAACGGGACCGATGGCGTTCCCGCCGCCCTTCTTCTTCATTTTCGCTCTCCCTTTCTCTGGAGCGCTCCTTTCCGCTGTCACGATTCTAAAAGTTGAACGTTGTTACACATGAAGCATATATATTGTA
This sequence comes from Holotrichia oblita, assembly GCA_023690525.1. Taxonomy (NCBI): domain Eukaryota; kingdom Metazoa; phylum Arthropoda; class Insecta; order Coleoptera; family Scarabaeidae; genus Holotrichia; species Holotrichia oblita. The sequence goes on along the minus strand of CM043024.1, from coordinate 10,078,682 downwards.
CAAAAGTATGATAATTATTATCGGGTTGAAGTTGTGGGCCCCTCATGTAAGTTGTTATTGGTGCAATAAGAATATGTTTAGGTATCCCGCCTGGATAATACGTAAATAAAACACTAAACACCAAACAAGTTCCAACTAAAACACCGACGCGTTTCAACAGCAATGCTGTCATTATTATACTTTAAAGGTTGTTAACAAATGAAGAGGATAGTTGTCAATTCTATCTTCTAATCTGTGTCGACACATATCGTTAACTATAGTTGCAAAGTTTTTAATAATCTGATAGTGACTGGTGGAAGAAAAATAAAAACAACAGCAATATTTGTGAAATTTAAATTTAAGTTAGATTCATTGATCAACTTGTGGAGTAAAATAATGGCCAATCCTCAACTTGAAATTATTCTCCATTCTACAGGGTGATCGAGTTCTGTAAATCCATATCGGACTTCAATTCGGTTTTTCAAATGGAACATCCTATATATTATTTTCGTATGTTAAAGAGAACTTGATCAGCTTTCTAAAAATACTAGACACGTTACCCTTTTGACCGGCGGTTTTTAAGCAAATTTACAGCAAATGCAATATTTTGAGATTTATTACACTTAAATATGTTTTCAAATTTCAAAAATTCAAAATTGTCAAAATTGTTTCACATTTTTAGAACCTTGTATTTAGAAAAACGATTATCCTTGTTGTAAGTTATTGTTTCTTGGTTTAAAAATAGTTAAGTTTTATTATATATTTATATACAGGTTTGAAGAAGGATTAAATTAATCCGAAACGTCACGTAGGAAACTACCGTTTTTCATTTAAATTAAAAGAAGGAACCCATATTCTGCACTAGTTGCAGTAATTTCACATTTTATTTATTTATAGATATACAGGGTGTCTGTAAAAGGTCTTTACACACGTCTACCACGTATTCCTTAGAACAAAATAAGCTGATGTCAGTAATCTTATCTTAGTCCAAAGTCGCTTAGTTTGGGCGCTATTATAATAAATTCAAAACAACGTAAGCGATTTTAATCAGATTTGGCATGGTCAGTTAGTATTAGTGGACGAATGTGTTGAGAAAATGTCAAGAAGATACTAATACCGGAACTGAACGAAACATCCATGGCCATTATGAAAATTAACATAATGTTTCTTCCTGTCTGTAGTAGAGACACGATAGAGTATTCAAAAACGATCAAATTATGTCTCTTGTAAAATTTTCCTATTTTCATTCAAAAAAAGCATTAGGTAATCCAGTCAGTGATTTCTATCATGAACAAATGAATTTTGCATGGCTAAATTTACTCTTTAAATAAAGACTACAGGTAAGAGAATAGGCTTAGTAAAGGTTCACGGTTTCGGAGATTCGGGATAACTTATTTACTACAAAAACGACACTCTTTATAAGAATTTTGGTTACTCTAATGGATTTCGTGGAATTTGTATATTTTATAATAATTGACACAAAAATTATTTAAAAAATTAAATAACTGAAACATGAATACAAATAATAAATATGTCACAAAAATTGTTGAAAGTGTACTTGCCATAGTTTATTATTTCTACCTACCCATTTGTTTGGGTATACTTGATTTAGGTAGTTTCGAACATGTACCTACTAAAAATTGTGGCGGAGCTCCATCGTGCATGTACCACATATCTCTCCGAAGTTGTAGAGGTAAATCGTCTAATAAATCTAGCAGTGTATTTTGTAAAAATTGCCAATTATTCCAATCCACACATTAAGTTTAAATTCGTGTTGAAAATGATTTATCTTTATGGCATGTGGGTTTTCAACTGTATAAACGTGTCCATTATGGAAATAAGCTTCATCCGTAAACAAAATAGTCTTGCCAAAGATTAAATCTGCTTCCTCTTTGCCCATTAACAAAGCGACAAAAGCCCAGGCGCATTTCGGGATCATGTTCTAAAAGATCTTGAACCGCTATTTTATGGTATGAATATAGCAACTGTTCTCTAATTACTGCGTGAACGACATCTTTACATACTCCTAGTTCCTTATTACCTATTCGTCTAGTACTTACTTCCGGATCTTCTTCAACACGTTCTAAAATGTCTACTTCAACTTCGGGAACCCTTATAAAACGCTGCCTTCCATAATCAGCGGTTGCAGGAGCAAAGCGACCGGTCTTCCGAAGACGTCGCTCAACGGCAGCAAACGTTGGGTGACTTGGTCAGAATACATCCTAACACATTCTCGAGTATTTCCTTTACAAAATTTTAATACTAATAGCATAAGCCATGATAAATTACAAAAAGTTAAGTTTTCTAAATTCATTTGTTTATGATAGAAATCACTGATGACTGGATTACATTCTGCTTTTTTCGAATGCACGCCCATAAGTCCTTTTTTCGTTTTTCTCGACAACGAATAAAAATAGGAAAATATTACAAGAGGTCATAATTTGATCGTTTTTAAATACTCTATCGAATAAAAATTATTTCGTGTAGCCTACTACAGACAGCAAAAAAAATTATGTTAATTTTCATAATGGCCATGCGTGTTTCATTCACTTCCGGTATTACTATTTTATTTGAAATTTTCTCGAAACATTCGTCCAATAATACTAACTAACCATGCCAAATATTATTAAAATAGTAAAAAGAAAAACGATTTCAAAATTTTAACTTTAAGGCCGCATGACGCCCGAACTAAGCGACTTTGGACTAAGATAAGTTTACTTAAATCGGCTTATTTTGGTCTAAGGAATACGTGGTAGACATGTGTAAAGACCTTTTACAGACACCTTATACTCGTATATCTCTTCAACAAATAGTAGGAATAGTTTGAAAAGTGATTAATTAAGCGCTAATGGAAAACCTCAGTTTACTTTCTCGTACTTAACTGTATATTTATTCAGAATTTAATGTGTGTTTTATATAAATTATAAATTTGTAGCATACTTTGATCTATAGGTTTTCCTATTTTGTTTGGTTAAAAAATTAATGTTGTTTAAATTTCACCAATTTCATTTATCTTGTTAACAACATGTTATACCACATGAAAAGTAAAATTATTTCTACTTTATCCAAGCTTAAGCCGGGCACTCACTACGCGATACTTGCCAAGTACTTGACAAGTAGCAAGCAGTGTGTATGAAACTTTGCACAGACTCACCGAAGTACTTGTACTTCCCGTCGTGTGTCGGAAAACGTTCCCAAGTCAAAGGCGGCAAGTAGATTATTGCGATACTTATTATGATCGCGCTACACTACGCGGCATTCGTTAGTGCGAGTAGTTGCAAGTTAGTTCTCGTTTACAATGTTTGTAGTCAAAATTGTGCAAGTAAATCTTATTTAAAGGTGTTACCCACCATCTTTTGCGTCTACATTTCCTTTTTCTATTTTTGAGTAAAAGATAACCACAACTTAATGTTATAAAAGCTGCTAAAGCTGCCGTATCATTATTTTCCTCCATTTTTAAAAACGACTCGTCTTCTGACTTGCACTTTCCGAAAAACTTGTAACTTTTAAAGTAGGCACGTAATGTAGACAATTCGGAGAAGTACCTACTTGCCAAGTTTATTTCAAGTCAAGTAACTCGGAAAGTAACGCGTAGTGAGTGGCCAGCTTTAGGTTATATGTATATACCTATGTATGTTTTTAATAACTATACTACTTTCAGCATTTCTTATAGGTATATGTTTTTATGAACGAAATACATATTGTGAATACACATCAACGTCTAATATTTTTATTTCATCTTTCGAATTATCATTACGTTGAATCTAATTATCCTTAAATAAAATCGACATTTTACAATTTTAACGGCCGTGAACTTAAGGCGAGATTTCGGCTGGCAAATGCAAGCAGTAAACGACGTTGCTTCATAAACAAATTTCTCCTTTATTGATAGATATATTAACCTGATTTTTTTTCTAGTCACAAAGAAACAATTATTATTGAACTCTACAGACTCCTTTTCTATGTTTTTCATTAGGGTATTCTTATAAAAAAATCGCAAATATATATATTATTATTCAGTCTGTGCTAAAAAATAAAGGAAAATATTTCTGTACAGTTCTAGAACTGACTTTCATTTATTTTATAAAAAATACCCATAGCTCTAAAAAATTCTGTAATTGAGTAATACGTCTAAGAAAACACCTTGTACCGAAAAATTTGCAAGGATCGCCGCCTAGACTTGTGAGGGGAATACGCTCCCACTTAGGTCCTTCTCATCGGATTAGGCCAATTCCGTCTCTCTTTCGCGGCTGGAAAACGGTGCTTGCGCGGTGAGTAGTGCGGTTTTTTATATAGTCTGTCTAGTATTGAATATTATACCAAGTTTGTGACAATTAATTGTGTAGTTTGTTTATCGTTTTTTGGAATAATTTTTCTAGACAATGGGTAATTTTACAATAGAAACAAAAACATTCGATAATCAATTTTTTTTGTTTTATTTTAATTTCCAATATCCATTTTTTCTTATAGAGAGTTAATTTTTGTTTCTTGTGAACTAGAAAATACTGTTATTTTTTTTTAATTTATATGCCTATTAGAGATTAATGTTTTGTTTTGTTACCATATTTATAGAGAATTTGTTTTTGGTTTTGTACACTTTTTATTTAACGGAAAATACACATGTATGTTTTATTTACTTATGTATATCACCCTTTTACTTACTCACTTTCATTGAAAAGAAAAAACAAAACGGAACGATACAAAAGATTATACGAACCTGGTGACGTTCAAGCGGCCGACTTCTGCCAAATATGTTCTTTTACAAAAGAATCAAAAAAAAAAAAAGTATGCTTCATCCTAAACATTCTCTGTTTTACTCATACCGTACGTAATTAAATATACAGGGTCCGGCAACGAAGCGGGGACGGAAGATTACACGCACGTCAATTTCTTTTAAAGATTGAACGAAATACTGTATAACACAAAACAAAATTTTGTACAACTTGGTTATTAGTGTACAAGCTTAAAACTGACACCTTTACTTTATATTAAATTAATGTTTGCTTTCACCGCTGAATGAAAATCATTTGTTTCTCATACTAAATGGAGTTTCTTCTTGTTATAGACCATTTATGGATTATTTGTTGAACATCTAATCTTACAGTAGGTTTGAAGTGCAAATTAGCTACTAAAAATATAAGCATTTCTCATTAATCCAACTTTAAGAAGAAATAATTAGAAAATAATCCATCCTAGGTGCATCAAATGAGGTATCAATAGAAAGCGTAGTAAAAGGGCTTTCCAATGAGTAAATAATATACAGGGCGTTCCATTAAAAAATTTCGAGATTTCTTCGATTTTGCAAAATTGTGAACACCCTGTATAAAGGGAGCAGCTGCAGAATTTATTTCACATAGTAACGACAGTCCATACTAGTAAAAAATATTCTACTCTGTCGGTTTCGAATCTTTTGTTTGTCCCTATGTAGAATAGCCTACTGAAATGTATCAATTTATCAAGTAAAATCATTGTTTATACAGAAACTATCAACTTTAGGCCTATACAACATTATATCGTTTTAACCAGCTTTCAAGCGCGGATCATTTTCTTTATTAATATACAGGGTGTTCCATTTAAAAAAATGCAACTTTAGTCTGGCATTTCCATCTGGAACACCCTGTATAAAACAAAATATTTTTAAAACGTGCACTTGATGGTGCGGAAGAACATCTGATGACTAAATATTTGACAAACTTTCAAATAGGCGTGTAATCTTCCGTCCCCGCTTCGTTGCCGGACCCTGTATTTGTTTCATTTTCAAGAATAAATTTATTATTATTTTTGTAGGACCTAACTGTACTATCTTCGTTCCAGAATAAGAACGAGTGATTCAAATACCGCGCCGAAAAGCTACTTATTTTTGAGGGATGTTATTGGCTCTTGCGCTGGCAAGTTCAATATTGAAAATAATTGTATGCGATATCGGTCATATTTGTTTACTTTTTAGTATGCAAGTATAACCTCTCAACGTTTTGTATTTTTGTTCCACTATTAGGTATAACATTTTCCCGTTATACTTAAAATATTATGATATAATTATATGAGGAACAAAATTATTATAGGTATACATAATTATTTATGCACCTTAAACTGCGTAAACTGAGTTTTGGCGCGGTATTTGAATCACTCCTTATTCTGGAACGAAGTATAAATAACTTATTATTTATTTTTCCTGATTTTTGAATCCATTCAAAATCACCATAGAAATAATACTCTACACAGTGTGACATATGTTTTAACTTGCACTGTTAGGAAAACTTTTAACATAAACAAAAACTAAAAATGAAACCTCTCAATATAACTAACTCTTAGGTGCAAGAAATTAATCTCTCTCTAAATTTATTTTAAAACGTTTTTCCTGCGTTTTTCTTAAATGTATGTATGTAGTACATACTATAGAAAACATTTAAATTATTCAAATCGACAATAGAAATATATTCGTAAAACAAATCTGGTGTTCTGGTTTGGAAGGGGAAACACGTGATGCATCTGTACTCCCCTATTCTCCGTTCGAATCTGAACATGCGGTCGCGGTCGGTCGAAATCTCGCCTTAAGCGTAAAGCAGATTTAAATTTGAAAGATATACTTAATCGGGCAAATTAAATTTCATTTAGTCTTAAATAGGTACCCTATTCCAATTAAAATTATTATAATATACAACAGTTTTTATAACAGCAAAAACAGGATTTAGGCTTATGTGAATACATAACGCATTAAGCGAAGGTAGTATGCAACGCATAAAACGCTTGTTTTATGAATAGAAGATCTTAAATGCAGAGTATTTCTCTAATAAGATAATTATGAAAAGCAACAGCTACAAGCATTGAAGCAAAAATTCACCTCTCATCCTTTGTGGTGAAAGTTGAATTAAATTTATATCACTAAAAGAAAGATTATAATTTGATAATCTAGACTCCAAAATTTCAATTGATTATCTGCAATGGTTTCAAAGTTATGAATTTGTGTGACTCACGCTACAGAGGGTTCGCAAACCATTGCAGATATTCAATTGAAATTTTCGTATTTAAATGATCAAATTATAATCTTTCTTTGTGATATAAATTTAATTCAACTTTCACCGCAAAGAATAACAAGTGAATTTTTCCATGCTTACTCCAAACTTATTAGAGAAATGCTCCACTTTAAAACTGTTCTTGTCGTTAATGATCCATTTGTGGCGAAAGAAATCGTTTTTCATCTTCTATTTATAAACAAGCAATTTTTTTACCCGTATGTAGACTTTCTCCAGTGAGTGTATATGCATGTCCAATCAACTCCCCAAATAATGACATACATATTATAGGTAAATAAAGCGAGTATTATAACACATCCACTATAACGAAATTAACTACCTACTCCGTTGCAAAAAATGTATATTTCTGATATTACTATCAAGTTAAAGCAAATTATGTAAAGTAATACGTCGTGTATGTAATACGATTGTGCAACCACAAAATGATACAGGAATAACGGAATAACAAAAAAAAAGGCAACAGCTTTTGGACCAGGGAATACCAATAGCACCCCGTCACAGTCAAATAAATGTTAAACGAGTAACGTTGTAACGTTTCTTATAGCTAATTTTACCTTTGTCATTATTTTTTGAGTCGACTTTTTATACAGGGTGATTGGTGAGAATGGCCTATTAAAAGTATTATACAAACGGAACGGAATTTTAAAACAAAATTTTGCAGTTGGATATGGATAGGGTCAGCGGCGTAGCAAGATCTTTGTGGGCCTGTCAAAATGTTTCAAATAAAAGTTGTTCCATTTTTATGATAATTAATCAAACACACAAAGGTCATAGGAAGGTCAACTCTTTTCTTTTTCAAATAGTAGTACACCACATATGTATGACCTGAAATTAATATTAATCGAGTTATTTCGAAAAAATGAGGGCATAATAAAAGTCAATACAGCAATTTTTTTAATGTAATAGTTGAAGAACGCAGACGGCTATCGAATTAGATGTTCAAAATTCTAATTCGTACCTGATGTAAACAATTTGGTGCTACTATTAACATTTCTTTTTTAAAATAAAAAAATGAAAAACTTGTAGTGGCTGTAACTCAGTAACGAACCATTTTAGGACATATGTTTATACAAACTTTTTTGCTTATTTTTAGTTGTATAACCCGTCTATGTAGATATAGCCAGCGCAACATTTTTGTAACACTCTGTATAGTTATCGGTCATTATCGTTCGTTATTTGTAGTCATTTCTGAGGTTAGAATTTAGTTGGTTTTTGAAATTTGGATTTACTTTCTTTCGTGTCAATGTAATTTTAATTACTTTATAGATAGTCTAGTCGTTAATAAATTTTACAGTACATTTTTCTTTCGCTGAAATCTTGCAATAATAAAATGCCTCGTTCTAGTATATTCGTTATATTCAGTTAACTAACCAGATAGCATACCTAAATTGAAATTCTGATATGTCTCATACTCGTCCCATCTAAAATTGATTGTATTTTCTAAACCAGCGTGGTACAAAATCTTTGGTTTATGGTACAAAACGGTACAAAACTAGTACAACACGACATGGGAGGGGGGAGCGGGCTGGCATGTCCCTGCCCTCCTCTTCCTCCCCATCTAAAATTGAGTATATCTTCTAAACGGGCGGCGAGGTACAAAATTTTAAATGTTTAGTACAAAACGGTACAAAATGGGTACAAAACTTTAGTCCAGAAAGAATTTCAAAATGAATAACCGGATTATGTATAAGATCTTCTTTTGAAAAGGACAATTTCAGTAATCAGATTATTTTACTTTCTATTTGGTGCAGCATTTATGCAAGATGCTTATAATGGACTTCAGGAAAGAATTCGTAATGTTGCACCAACCAAATGCATTATATATATTCACTGTTGCGCTCATAATTTAAATTTGGTGCTTAAATCTTCATAAATGATATTTTAGATCTGACATCAATGCAGAACGAGATCGCACTCAAATCTTGGAGGTAATTATAAATCAGTTACACGATAATGAATTAGCACGGGACTATTTTCAACAAAAGATGGAGCACCACCTCATGTCGCTCATGATACATTGAGATATCTCGAAGAATATTTTGATGACAGACTTATTAGTAGATATCGTTGGCCATAGCGGCCATAGCACCTGACCCAACTCCTGTAGGTTTTTATTTATTTGGGCATTTAAAAAATAAAATTCGTAAAAATCGACTTCACAACTTACAAAACACTCACAAAACTACAAGCAGGAAATCCATAATATCGATCAAAACCAATTACAACGACTATTTGACCGTGTCATTTCGAATATTCATTGAAATATAATTTATAACATGGACATTTACATTAATTAAAATTATCTACATTTCATTATATTTTTCTATTTACATTTGCCTTAATTTTCTATAAAAACATTTATTTCATACGCTTTCTCACAGTGTACACGAGAAGAACTAACTAGAATGACCGACGTCAAATAAATGACAAGTAAGTAGGTATATAAAACAAATAATCTAAGCACCCTTGCTTCAGTAAATTGACATATTTGAACATTTTAGGTACGGAGGATAATTAAATCGTTATAACTTATTCACCTTTCATTTTAGGTATAGGAACATCTAATACGGATTAAAAGAGAATCTTTTGTAGAATTAGAATATCTAATAAAATATATACCTTTCCGCAGATTGAACTTATTTATTTTATAATGTTACAGAGAAAAACTTCAAATGTTGTGTAACTACACATCAGCTGTGCGTATGCCAAATTTCATTCGTTTCTTTTACTGCTACGTGACGTAATATCACTACAAAGTAAGATCGGTATCTGATGTCACTTTTTTTCTTTAATTGCGAATAACTAAGAAATTTAAAAAATCCAAGTCGATATTTATTAATAGGCCATTCTCACCGATCACCCTGCACATATACAGTCAACTCTCGTATAACGCGATTAATTCGTACCGCGTTATATGGAAACCGCGCTATAAGAGACTCACAATTAGTACGAATCAGATTGATTTGTACCGCGTTATATATGGGAACCGCGTTGTGTGAAACTCGGAAGTAAAATCACTTGTTTGTCAGTTTGATTCGTTTATTCACAAAAGGCAAAATAATGTGTTAAGTACAGGGTGGCCAGATAATAATGCAAAGTGTTGTATCTCTGAAAGTATTCGTCGTAGAAACTTGTGATAAAAAATTTCACCGTGGAAAATAAATTCAGATTTCCAAAATGGTCGCCAGAGGGCGTAACCGGCAGTGATTTTTCACTGAAATCCACCCAGTAAATGTTACGCTTTTTAAAGCTAAACTTTACTCGAGTAATTTTTGTTCAACACTTTTTGACGTATCTATTAAAATAAAGTGGTGGGGGGTAATTCAATGTTTTTTTTTTTTTAATAAACAGCTGTAACTCCTAAACGACTGAACTGATTTTAACAGACTTGGCCTCATTGGAGAAAGCATTTATTGTTCCATCAAACCTATGATACTTGTGATATGTCTATTTCTTAATAAAGCCAATAGAGCGCGTTTTTTTGATATAATAGCAGAAAATTGCAAAATTCTTTAAAAAATAAAATGCAATAATATTACTTTTTTTCATAAAAATGTAGCGAAGTGATACCTAAATAGGCTAGTGAAAACCGTATTTCGATATTCTTATTCGTAGCCTGAAGTATCGCAGAAAAAAGATTTAGTTATATAATTTATTGTTATTTATTTGTCTTTTTTAGAGAAGATTCAATGATAAAATTTCATAATTTAATAATTTTTAAGTAATAAAAGTATTCTTAGTTAAAAAAATTAAAAAAAAGAACGTGAGGGGCACAATAAGAAAAAAGGACTGATTTTGAAATAAAACTTAATGCTTCCTTAAATGCTCGAAATGCCTTCCATCACACTCAATGCATTGTTGGAGCCGCTCATGACAGGCTACGAATGGCCTCCTGTATTCGTATTTTCATGTCGTCTCTCGTTGTTGAGAGACAAGTCCAAACAGGTGAGGTCTGGGGATCGGGAAGCCCAAGCAAATAGACTTCCTCGCCTAATCCACCTCTGGTGATATCTTAGACTTCCTTGTTCTCATACATTTCTTGAGAAATGTGCTGGACAACCATCTAGTTGCAAAAACGTATTTTGCCGTAATTGCAAGGGCACATCTTCTAATGAAATAGGCAATTGGTTTACCAGAAAATCAAGAAACAGGGCACCGCAATTAGTGGCTGATCAAACATATAGCGAAATATAAAATAGTTCCGCCCAGGATTCCATACCATCGAGACTCCAATGGCTTTGATATTGGGCCCCGCGCAACCAGTGAGGATTGTTGTCAGACCAATTATTATTATGCAAATTAGCGTTTCCATCACATCTAAAAACCATTTTAATACTTTTAAACCTTACTTGTGTGTGCAAACAACATAAATTAAACTGCCTCTATATACGTATACTTAATTTGTTGACGAGTTGATTTTATTTGATTTTCCTCCATGGCCTACTCTTCATATTCTGCGTACCTTCCACTTGCTTATTATATGCGTTGATAACTATAACTAAGTTTTTGAACTAAGAATACTTTTATTATTTAAAAATGATTAAATTATGAACAATAAATGCCGGTGTAATAGCGTTTTCTTTACGAATAAGATTTTCACTGGCCTATTTAGGTATTAATTCGCTCCATTTTTATGAAAAACAGTAATATTATTGCATTTAATTTCTTAGAGAATTTTGCAATTCTCTGCTATTCAAGAAAACACACTCTAGCGGCATCACTAACAAATAGACAACAATAAGTGCTTTTTCCAATGATACCGAGTTTGTTAAAATCAAAACATTGAATTACCCCCCACCATTTTATTTTAATAGATACGTCAAAATATGTTAAACAAAAATTACTCGAGTAAAGCTTAGCTTTAAAAGGCATATATTTTTTAGTAACATTTACTATTAGGTGGATTTCAGTGAAAAATCACATTAAAAGATTAAGATGACGGTTAGGCCCCTGGCTACCATCTTGGAAATCTGAAATTCTTATCTGGCCACCCTGTACAGTAAAATTATCTTTATTGAATCGAGTAATTTCTTTGTATGAAAATTACAAAAAAATCAAACTGAAACTAAATATGTAACACGAAACTAAAAAACTGTTTTCTAACAAAACCAAGAAAATTTTTTAAAATTGCTAATTTCATGCTTATTAAACAGCAACGAAAGTTGGGCAGCGCAATTGGATAAAAACATTCGCACAAATACGCACAGTCGATCATACGGTCTATTTTAAGTATTAAAACAGACCGCTGTAAACAATCTTCCATTGTTTCTTTGTTTATTCGTTTACGTCCCAGAGGATTAAAAAAAAAAAACCAGATCGAGCAAGTCTAACCAGCGCGATAGCACTTGTCTCAATCGTGGGCAAAGAAGTTCAAGCAGCGCGACCGCGTTATAAGAGTACTACGTTATAGGTAGGAGGGCTGCCGCAATGTTGGCTCCGCGTTATACGGAAGCCGTGTTATAAGAGTACCGCGCTATAGGAGGGTTGACTGTATACCCCTCATATGTGTATCCATCAGCGATAATATACATGATAATAGAAATTTGTTACAGAAAACATATAGCATAACAAAAAATGATAACAAACCGTTAGTGGTGGTGCCAACGCCAAGGTGGCTGTGACGGTGGTTTCGTCACAGTCGTATGTCCAGCTCATGCTCTCCGGCAGGACATTGTCGGGAAGCGATATGGTTTGCGAGAAAGCATGCCGCTCGTAGCCAGACGCTTCTCGTGCAGTCATACGTGCGTTCACCTACCAACATAGTAAAACAAAAGTAATTTCAGAGAACATACTTTGCAAATGTGTAGGCAATATAGGTACACATCCTTACCGTTAATCTTCTATCGCCAGAGATAAACACTTTAATATCGCCCGGTGAATATTTATTTTTTAAATTACACTTTACTTCTATAGTGTTGCTCATAATTGGTCTGTAACATAAATTTATCATGTAAGTATAGTAGTATGCTTCAACGTAACGCAAATCGTATATGTAGTAACATAAGGTATACTCACTCTTCTAACCGCAACACAAGTGCCAGTAACAATGACATATGAGGACTATCTAATAGTATATACTAGTTGCATATACTACACTACACACACAAGCGCGTTACTCGTGCGCAAGCTTTCGCATAGAATTCTACATAGTTTGCTTTTCGCCATTTATTATTATTATTATTATTTCGACAATTTGAGATCGTTATGATTCCTATTTTCTACTAGATACGAAGTTACTGCCATAATTCATGCACAAATATCCCTTTTAAATAAATAATATTTAACAATGAATTACAATTTAGTATTCAACGATCCACTTAAAACTGAAATTTCTCGGTAACAACTCTACGTTTTTTGTTGTTGTAAAATTAATTATTGGCTGTTTACAATTTGACCAACCCTTTGTATTTATTCAAAAACGTTAATTAATATAGAGAGTGTATATACGTAAATGTTTGCAAGTACGTGACGTCATGTGCCTTTTAGGAAAATTTAACGTTCTAGAATTTGAGACACGTCTAAAATCACTAAATTTGACAGAAATTATTCATTGGCGTAAAACTGTCAACATGTCACAACCATATATTTGTAATTCCTTTGGATCAACTGCTGAACTGTATTTTAATATTCTCTGTAAAGTAACCCGTAAGGTAAAATTGATTGTAAGCTTCAAAATTGCAATAGAGCATGAAAATGCATTTATACTGCGGACACTATCGTAGAAGAAGCTAAAATACGGGTAGGTCGTACACTCGGTTGATTTAGAATCGACTCAAACTGCCATAAAACCCGTTAAAACTATGCTTTATTACGCTCCCCGAATGCAAAGCAGTAATAGTATGGTCAACTGAATGTAAATTACTATACCGGGTGACAACGGAATAAGGTAACAGATTATAACGTTTTTATCGTGTAATAGATTTACTTGACATTTAACATTCAGTTATTTCATGTAATCGCGCATCTTTCTAAACTTTGCCACCTCCTCTTTCATTTCCTATTTAACCGGAAGTGACATCAACTTTTTAATTTTAAATACAACTATGTTTGTTTTTTGTTATATTTTGATCCGCTAATAAATCTAGAATACGTTGATGTCACACGATAGGATTTTATGTCAAAATGATCGAGAATAGTTAGTTTTTGGTAACAACAATAAAGTGCTCTTGAACACATATTCATGATTATTTCTTAAGGGTTAGTTGCATAAACAAAATAATCATGAATTTGACATAGTCCATCTACTATTTTTGTCAAAAATATGATTTTGGAATAAAGATATTCGAAAAATATGAAAAAATAATTTTTTTTTACTTTTAAATAGCCTTAACTTAATTTTTTTAACTATACCCGTCCTATTTTTATACAATTATTTCCTTCGTGTTTTTATTTGCTTTGATTTCGTACTAACAGAATATCAAATTGTTCATAAATAATTAAGGATAAGTGCAATTATTACTGTAATATACAAATTAATGAGGCTGACAATACGTGCGTGCATCTTTAACAGGTAGTGTGCCTTGATAGTAAATTTCACGAACTGTCATTAATTGTCAAAATTACTAACTAATCGGTAGATTGGATGACTTAAAGCATTTTTGGCAGTAAAATAAGTGTTAAAAAAGAAACACATACAATGAATATGCTATTAGTTTTCGGCGAATGTCAACGAAATTCTAGACGAACGCAAACGTTGTATTTCCAGCGATATCCAAACCGACGACAACCAAATAATGAAACTGAACATCGTGATGAAGGAGTATTCATTGTGAGTGAAGAAGTAGAAATAAATGTGTTAGCATATGTGGAAGTGGAGAAGAACGCATCTATCCGCCAAATTGCTCAAGATCTGGATATAAGCCGCGAATCTGTGAGACTAATTTTAAAGAAACACAAGTACAAAAGTTTCAAGTACCAGATTAATCAACATCTATATGTAGCAGATCATGAGCGTAGATTGAATTTTTGTAATTGGTTACTAAATCATCAACGCGAAGACGAAAACTTTATACCTACGCAGAGTTATCTTTTCCGATGAATCAAGATTTACCAATTTAGGTGCGTTTAATAGACAAAACACACGATATTGGGCTCGAAACAACCAACATTTATTTAGAGAAGGTGCATATCAAGAACGTTTTGGGTTTAACGTGTGGGTAGGAGTAGTAGGTAACCAGTTACTACCGCCAATAATTTTTGATGGCCCTTTAACTGGCGAACGATATCTCGAATTTCTTACAACCGAAGTTGATTGGTACCTTAATGCGTTGCCACATATTTTGCGACGTCGTGTCTATTTCCAACAAGATGGAGCTCCTCCTCATAATGCGAGAATAGTGGTAGATTACCTTAATCAGAGGTTTGGAAACAAATGGGCCCACTAGACTTTTTCCTTTGGGATCATTTAAAAAATATAGTTTATGCTACATCTCCAACAACCAGAGAAGATTTGGAAGCTAGATTAAGACAAGCAATTAATGAAATAACTAGGCAGCAATTAAACAACATGTTGCAAGAAATTGTTAGAAGAGCAACTGTTTGTCGTAATTGCCATGGTCAGCAGTTTGAGCATTTATTATAGTTTACATTATGTTCTTGTTTCTTTTTTTTGTAACTTTGCTAGTCTATTTCTATATTAATATACGGGAATTATTGGTTTTCTTGTTTCAAATGAAAAGGTTTGTTTTAATTACCAGAAATTTTTTTATTTATTTTTATGTGGTAGATGCTATGGCCGTATTAGTGCATACTACGTATCAAAAATTCAGGTACTACCAGCCTCATCAATCTCTACACCACGTTAATCGAACGCACCTTACCACCACCAACTCATTTACTGCCAAAAATGCTTTAAGTCATCCAATCTACCGATTAGCTAGTAATTTTGACAATTAATGACAGTTCGTGAAATTTAGTATCAAGGGACACTACCCGTTAAAGATGCACGCACGTATTGTCAGCCTCATTAATTTGTATATTACACTTATAATAATTGCACTTATTCTTAATTATTTATAAACAATTTGATATTCTGTTAGTATGAAATCAAAGCAAATAAAAACACGAAGGAAATAATTTTATAAAAATACGACGGGTGTATTTAAAAAAATTAAGTTAAGGCTATTTAAAAGTTGAAAAAAAATTTTTTTCATATTTTTCGAATATCTTTATTCGAAACTCATATTTTTGACAAAAATAGTAGATGGACTATGTCAAATTCATTGTTATTTTGTTTATGCAACGAACCGTTAAAAAATAATCATGAATATGTGTTCAAGAGCACTTTATTGTTGTTACCAAAAACTATTATTATTCCCGATCATTTTGAGATAAAATCCTATCGTGTGACATATCAACGTATTCTAAATTTATCAGCGGATCAAAATATAACCAAAAACAAACATAGTTGTATTTAAAAATAAAGAGTTGATGTCACTTCCGGTTAAACAGGAAATGAAAGAGGAGGTGGCAAAGTTTAGAAAGATGCGCGATTACATGAGATTACTTAATGTTAAATGTCAAGTAAATCTGTTACATGATAAAAAAGTTATAATCTGTTACCTTATTCCGTTGTCACCCGGTATAATAATAATAATAATAATAATAGAGTTTATTTTTCAAACAATACACTTATATGGCCAAGAAGAGAAAGAAATAAAAAAAAACATTAACAAGTAGTGTTGAAAAACCACAGGATGTATCTCATGTATGTCATAAGAGCACACATGGTCGAAACAAAAATAATATCATGAGAAAATGCCTACAACTAAAGCTTATACTAAATTCCGTGACAAACACCCACTTATAAATTAATCAAGAGTGCTACAAGTTAATGAGGCAAGTTACAAGTACTACATAAAGCATAGACAGAGAAAGGTATCAGATAGCACACAGTACAGCCGCAGCAAACGCTTGTACGCGCATTTGAACCGTTCTCCAGTAAGTAGTTTTAAGTTGTTAGGTATGGTATTGTACACCCTAGCGATCCGATACGAAAAAGAGCGCTCATACAGAGCAGTCCGATGTAGTGGCGGTGTCAGCAAACCTTTAAATCTTAAATTTTACGTATGCACGTCTGTACGAAAAGAAATTTTGTTATACAAATAAGCGGGCTGTCTGCTTTTTATGATTTTATCAAACAGACAGGTCATTCTCAAGTTGAGCCACTTCAACTCTGCAAGCTTGTGTGAAATATGATCAAATTTTCGTAGCCCAAAAATTAGGCGAGCACAAGAATTCTGTACTCTCTGAATACGAGCGGCGCTATTGGCAGTAATACGAGGACCGTACAATTCGCAACCAAAAGAGAAATGTGAGAGAACTTTGTCTCAATGTTCAAATAGTGTCTATGGGGAAAAATTAGTTTTAAGTTGATATATGCGACTCTAACAAGATGGAGCGATCCATTTAACGCTGAGGTAAGAACGAAACATATTGACAGTCGTGTGCGAGAGCCCAACATAATGTAAGATTGATAGAAGCATATCGTAGTCCAGAGTATCAAATGCGCGGCTGTAATCCAGCAGGGTCAAAGCCACTACCTTACCATCATCAATAGCTGAGATCATATGTCGTCTGAGACACCAAGTAATACAGTGGTGCAAGAGTGGCCCGATCGAAATCCCGACTGTATGTCAGGCAAGATTCTGTTGACATTTAGAAATCGTTTCAGTTGGTAGAACATCGCTTTCTTCAAAATTTTAGAAAGCACCGGAAGAATGCTTATGGGTCGTAGGTCTTTATAACTTGTAGGACTAGAACACTTGGGAATGGGCAGTACAACCGCTTTCCTCCAAGATAGGGGGAAGTAGCCTTCAAGTAAACAGGAATTAATGGTATGCATCATTAAAGGAGAAAGGACAGGATGTGAAAATTTGATCATATCAATAGTTAATGAGTCGTAACCCGAAGCTTTCGTTTTAATTTCTGAGATAATTTTAATTAGTTCGGATTCCTCAATAGGTTTGAAGCTAAATTCTTCGCAGTTGGGGTTCAATCTACGAGTTGCATAAAAGGAAACTAATTCAGGGTCCGAGGCGCTGGCAGGAATATTGTCTAAAAAGTAATCGTTAATATCTGCGATATTCTGGAGGAATGGAAGAATATCATTGGAGGGTTTGGTGACGTGCAATTGTTTGAGTGTTTTCCACTGGGTCCTGGCTGATTGTTGCATAAAGGTGTGATTGAAGAACGCTTTCTTTTCTCGTGTAATTGATTGTGTAGTAAAATTTCTCAGAGTTTTGTAATAACTCCAGTCAGTGTCGTCATGAATTTCACATTATCGGTGATCCACGGTGGACTTGTAAAATTAATTTTAATGGTACGAATGGGAGCATGTACATACGTCGAACACCCGAAGAAGATTAGACACGACATAATTGACCTTGTCATCGATGTTATTCATGTAACAGATATCAGAATAAAACGGTATAGGACTTAAGTCATTGAGAAAGGCGACATGATTAAACAACCCGAAGTCTCTTATGGAATTGTGAAGTTACAGAATATGGTTTCGTGATCAGACAATTTTTCCTCCCCTATACCTGACTCGCCAACACACTCCAATAAATCAGATATCAAAATCACATCAATTAGATTATCACCTCTAGTGGGTGATTCCAACATACTTTGAAAGTAAATCTTGTCCAATGTATTGCCAGTGGCAAGCAAGTTGATATTAAGATCACCCAAACAAATTGTTATATCATAATCCAAAGATATAGAAGTGTATTGTTCTTCAAATTTATCGCAAAAGTACTTATAATGAGTGTTGGGCGGGTTGTAGAAGACTCCCACTGCAATTTTTTTATTGCCAAATTGGAAGCCCACCCAAGCCTGTTCAAAAGTCGAATCGCACACTATATGAGTAGCTTTGAAATGGTTACGATAATAAATGCAAACCCCACCACCCCGAGCGCGCCGCCGTCCTATCCGACCGCACCAACGAAAACCCCCGCATACAGAGATCGCATCATCAGGTATACCAGCACCTAACCAAGTTTCACTAACGACTGCAATGTCGTATTTGTATGTTACTATAAATCTAGATAATATATGAAATTTTGGCAAAAGAGATCTAATGTTAATGTGGGCTATCCTGAACTCATTCATTCTTTCATACAAGTAAATAAAAAATGATTAAATAGAGCTACAATAATACATCATGATCACATGAAATATTGCAAAAAAAAGAATTCAAATGTCGAGAAAACAAATGCACAGATGCAATAGTATAGCTATACAGGGTTTTCAAACTTAAGTCGGCACTATTGCTAACTTTGTTATTATTGGAGCTACAAAGTTATTGGTTAAATAGGCAAACTAGTGTAGTTTTTCAAGCAAATTACAATGGCATTTTTAAAAAAATAATTGACGTACGGATTTGTGAAAAGTGCAGTGTACATATGAAAGACGGTATGATACTCTTGAAGATCTCCAGCAAAGCATCAGCCATGCTATTAATAATATTGATGGTAGAATCATTGCTAAGGCTACTAGAAGCGTTAACAGGCGGGTTCAAAAGTGCTTGGAGCAAGAGGGTGATGTTTTTGAGCATCTGCTCTGAATTTAAAATTTCTTCTTTTTTTTTTATTTTCGAAATTAATAAAATAACTTAAAATAAACAATACTGTTTTTAGTTTCTGTAAAAACAATCATCAATAATCCTGTTATTATTGACTTTAGGATAAAAGTTCATAGGAAAGTTTTTGTTCAGAATTAAATTTTCTGTCGACCGTGAGAACTGTATACTGGGTGTCCCATTTAAAAAAATTACGTTTTTCACAATATAGGAATATAGTTTGCCTATTTAACCAACTTTGTAGCTCCAATAATAACAAAGTTAGCAATAGTGCCGACTCAAGTTTGAAAACCCTGTATATACAGGGTGTAACAGTGGGAACGCCGTGGCCTCTGGTGGTCAAACGGTAACAATTTTTAGAAAGTTCTATACTGGAACATATGTAAGCGGATTAAATCTACAATTTAAAAATAATAGGCAATATACAGGGTGTTGCAAAACTTAGCAATGTACCAGAGTTATGTTTTTCTTCATGGAACGCCCTGTATTTTATGGCATTTTTGAGTTGTATACTGAAATCTAGATTAACTTTCTTTAAGGTTTCCTATGTCTAATTTTTGTAGTTTAGGAGATATTTCAAGTTTTTTGAAAATGCAATGTTGCACGAAAAGTTTAGTATCTCGAAAATGACTTAATTTAGAGAAATGGAACGAAAAGCGGAAATAGTAGATCCTTTGGCTGATTGAATGCCATATTCAAAGTTGTCGAGTATTCGACAGGTCGTTCAAGTACCGAGGCCAAACTTTGTGAACTTCTTTCGCGCATAACTTTATTATTTTAAATGGAACACCCTGTATGTATTTACGTTATTAGATAGAACATTTTATTGTCTAAAAATCAATATGAGGAATCCCTATGACTATCTGTACTAGTTTTTAAGTTATTTGCGGTTTTTAGATAATTTAAGTGAACTAAATTTGTTCTTTGCAAGTGAACAGCGAGTATTTCTTTACATCGATGGATAGAAATATTATTATTCGAAGAAGTTGATTTTATGTTGTCACAATTTAGGTATTTGAAAACATAAATTCCAAGTAATAAAAATAAACAAAACAAAACAGCATATAATGCCTCCAAACAAGACGGCGATTTTCGGTATCATAATAATGAAAATTGTGACGGTTTCATCCATTCTCCTTTTATCTGGATGTTTTCGATTTGGATACTTCTGTGAATACACCCGAAACGCAAAGAAGCAATTTTCCTGACACTCACCAATAATTAAAATCATATCAGTTCTTTCTTGCAACGACTATGCCTTCATGATGTTAACAGAGTACACGTCAAATTGACACTTTCTCTATGATGATCCAACCTCCTAGGTTAAATAATAACAATTTTCGTAAGTTATCTAAAAAAACGCAAATAACTTAAAGACTAGTACAGATAGTCATAGGGATTCCTGATACTGGATTTTAGACAATAAAATGTTCTATCTGATAATATAAATACATACAGGGTGTTCCATTTAAAATAATAAAGCTATACACGAAAGAAGTTCACAAAGTTTGACCTCGGTACATGAACAACCTGTAGAATACTCGACAACTTTGAATATGGTATTCAATCAGCCAAAGGATCTACTATTTACGCTTTTCGTTCCATTTCTCTGAATTAAGTCATTTTCGAGATACTAAACTTTTCGTGCAACATTGCATTTTCAAAAAACTTGAAATATCTCCTAAACTATACAAAAATTAGACATAGGAAACCTTGAATACAGTTGATCTAAATTTCAGTGTACAACTCAAAAATGCCATAAAATACAGGATGTTCCATTAAGAAAAACATAACTTTGGTACATTGCTAAGTTTTGAAACATCCTGTATATTGCCTATTATTTGTAAATTGTAGATCTAATCCACCTACATATATTCCAATATGTAACTTTTTCAAAATTGTTACCATTTGACCACCAGAGACCACGGCGTTCCCAATGTTACACCCTGTATAAGACTAAAATAGAAAAAGATAAATTAACAAAAACTTGACTACAAAAACCGATACACAAATATAACTAAATGTTTATAGCGACCAGGACAGAGAATATATATTCAGGTCGTACCATTCGTATACATTGCAGTGCATGAAATATACAGGGTCGGGCAAAAAGAGCGGAACACCGAATTTATGGCTTAACTAGTGCTTTTTCGTAAATTTAACCTTAATTAAAGTTTTTGTATATTTTATGTATTATTTATTGGTGTTTGCAGATTTTCTCTTCTTGTCACATTTTTGGAGATAGTTTTTTAAATGAATCACCCTGTATTTATTTTTTCTTTTTGGGTAGATATTTTTTTCCTGAATTCACTAATACCAGGTTTAGTGGGTCTCTGACTTATGGTTTCATAAGAAAAAAATAAAATATAATGGCATCTCAATATTTATTTAATAAAAACCGAACAACAATAACTGAAAATTCTATTCATTAAAGCGTCCATTAACTGTAACAAATGATTATGAAATTCATTTCTCTCTTAAAGGTGACATTAACTTTTATTATGATATCTGCCCTAAGTAATTATCGCAGTAGGTATACCAAAAACTTTTTATCTACAATATTTTTTTCTGAGTTCTGTCAAAGTAAAAACGTACATTCGAATTACACTGTTAGGTACAAAAATTCCAGTTTGTTTGTTCTTTTATCACATTTGATTTTATAAATTATTTGACTTTAATACATTATTATAGTCATGTCTCAACTAATAAGTAAACGTGAAAGAATTATTTTATTGATGATTGTTGGTTTTGGAGATAGAAAGAGATTTTTACAAGAAGCCGCTGATTTATTTAATGCTACATATCCTGATAGAATTTCTCCAATTTCAAAGTCAACAGTGTCTCGGAATTTACAGAAATTTAGAAGAAACTGGCAATGTAAAAAATATTCCCGGTAATGGACGAAAGAGGACCGCTACAAATGAAGATAATGAACTTAATGTAATTCTAAGTGTACACGAGCAACCTAAAAATTCAATATCAAAACTTGCAATAAATAACGATATTAGTGAGAGATCTGTAAGAAGGATACTTAAGAGAAATAGATTTCATCCTTATAAAGTGCAATTACACCAAGCATTAAATGAAGATGATCCTGATAAACGAATGCAGTTTTGCGAAGACATAATGAATTTAAATGTTATGAATATGTTTATGAATAACATTGTGTTTTCCGATGAAACAACATTTTGCCTAAACGGATTTGTAAATCGACATAATTGCCGGTATTGGTCGGATAATAATCCGCACTGGATGGAAGAAGGTCACATACAATATCAACAAAAAGTGAACGTATGGTGTGGAATAGTTACAGGAAATACAATTGGAACTTTTACGCGATCAGATAGTTCCAGAATTAATTCGTTTGTTTCCCAATCCTATTAATCAGCTACAGTTATCAGAAGAAATTTGGTTTCAGCAGGATGGTGCTCCACCTCATTATGCGGCTGGGGTTAGGGAATACCTGAACGCAGTATTTCCACAGAAATGGGTGGGTCGAAGAGGCTATATTGAGCGGCCGCCGAGGTCACCGGATTTATCTCCCCTGGATTTTTTTCTGTGACCTCAAACTCTACATGAACTAAAAGATCAAATCAGAGCGCCGGTACAAAATTGTATAACGCCTGAAATGATACAAAATGCACTAAGGTCATTTGTTGACAGATTAGGATACTGTCAGGCAGCCGGAGGTTTTCAGTTTGAACACCTATTGTAAATAAATGTACGTAGAATTTTCAGTTATTGTCGTTCGTTTTTTATTAAATAAATATTTAGGTGCCATTACATTTTATTTTTTTCTTATGAAACCATAAGTCAGAGACCCACTAAACCTGGTATTAGTGAATTAAGGAAAAAAATATCTACCCAAAAAAAAATATAAATACAGGGTGATTCATTTAAAAAACTATCCGGTGACGTCATATCTCCAAAAATGTGACAAAAACAGAAAATCTGCAAACACCAATAAATAATACATAAAATATACAAAAACTTTAATTAAGGTTAAATTTACGAAAAAGCACTAGTTAAGCCATAAATTCGGTTTTCCGCTCTTTTTGCCCGACCCTGTATATATGTATGTACATACTTATTTTAAACGATATCGTTTAAAGAATTTATAATTGTGATTTTATTGTCAACCCTTGCAAAAATCTTACCTTTTTGAAGCCTCTTTCAGAAGAAAGTTTCGTGTTTTTGTTGTTACAGTTACAGTAAAAGTATAAACTACATTCGCATCGCATTTTAGTTAAAGTGCTAACTATGCAGAATGATGTTTACTAATACTAATAGTAAAAGTATACATCTACTAGTAAAGGCATACATTTACTGCCATCGCTTGTGTACTCCAAAGTGTAATACATATTGAGATTGTATTATGTATTATACTTATGATTAGTAGGTAGGAAATAAGAAATCTTTATTTGGCTACACCTCAACAGAATTGAACTAGAAAAAATACAATAATAAATACATATACATACGTATGTACCTATATATACTATGTGAACATATATATGTATATCTGGACATATATAGAACTCTACTTACTTCAATAAAATTAAAAATGAATACATAATGCCATTATTTCCTTTTCATATTTGATTTACCTACTAATCATAGTACTTAATATAATCTCAATATGTATTACACTTTATCTAAGCGATGGCAGTAAATGTATGCCTTTACTAGTAGATGTATACTTTTACTATTAGTATTAGTAAACATCATTCTGCATAGTTAGCACTTCAACTAAAATGCGATGCGAATGTATACATTTACTGGCAAATGTATACAGTAGGTACAATATATTTTTCTATTAAATCCAGTTTCATATGCAAGGGATCATTAATAAATTCCTAAACCGATACTTTCTTAAGGCGAGATTTCGGCTGGCAAATGCAAGCAGTAAACGACGTTGCTTCATCGACAAATTTCTCCTTTATTGATAGATATACTAATCTGATTTTTTTTGTAGTCACAAAGAAACAATTATTATTGAACTGTACAGACTCCTTTTCTATATTTTTCATTAGGGGATTCTTATAAAAAATCGCAAATATTGTTGAAATTAGACAATTTCAACATATTATTATTCAGTGTGTGGTAAAAAAGAAAGGAAAATATTTCTGTACAGTTCTAGAACTGACTTTCATTTATTTTATAAAAAATACCCATAGCTCTAAAAAATTCTGTAATTGAGTAATACGTCTAAGAAAACACCTTGTACCGAAAAATTTGCAAGGATCGCCGCCTAGACTTGTGAGGGGAATACGCTCCCACTTAGGTCCTTCTCATCGGATTAGGCCAATTCCGTCTCTCTTTCGCGGCTGGAAAACGGTGCTTGCGCGGTGAATAGTGCGGTTTTTTTATATAGTCTGTCTAGTATTGATTAGAGATTAATGTTTTGTTTTGTTACCATATTTATAGAGAATTTGTTTTTGGTTTTGTACACTTTTTATTTAACGAAAAATACACATGTATGTTTTATTTACTTATGTATATCACCCTTTTACTTACTCACTTTCATTGAAAAGAAAAAACAAAACGGAACGATACAAAAGATTATACGAACCTGGTGACGTTCAAGCGGCCGACTTCTGCCAAATATGTTCTTTTACAAAAGAATCAAAAAAGAAAAAAGTATGCTTCATCCTAAACATTCTCTGTTTTACTCATACCGTAATTAAATATATTTGTTTCATTTTCAAGAATAAATTTATTATTATTTTTGTAGGACCTAACTGTACCATCTTCGTTCCAGAATAAGAACGAGTGATTCAAATACCGCGCCGAAAAGCTACTTATTTTTGAGGGATGTTATTGGCTCTTGCGCTGGCAAGTTCAATATTGAAAATAATGTTTACTTTTTAGTATGCAAGTATAACCTCTCAACGTTTTGTATTTTTGTTCCACTATTAGGTATAACATTTTCCCGTTATACTTAAAATATTATGATATAATTATATGAGGAACAACATTATTATACACGGTGTAACAGGACGAGCTTACGTTAGCCGTATCCCAGCAATTAAGCAAGTGCCATATTTGTAAATTTGCAGAGTTATTTTGGGCATGGGGGCAAACTTTTAGAAAATATTAGTACATATTTTTTATTTCCGGTTTCGCCGGAAGCACAATCAACTTCATTTTTTTTAATGGATTACCCATTTTTTTTTCAAACAATTGAATTCAGCAACAAATTTGACGTATACATCATTTATTACCGTTTTACAGCTAACTTGATTTTTATGAAAATGTTATCAAATTGCATTGTAGTACTTAGTGACGCATTTCTTCGGTATGCAGAATAGTTGATGAATGATCATTGGAAGGTAGACAGCTACTAAGATGGGCTATTGAAAATTATTTTTACTTGTGTGCAAATACTATACAGGATGTTAGTAAGTAGTTACCGACCTAATATGTTAAATTTCAAACACTAATAACTTCATAATTTTAAATGCAACACCCTGTATATTTTTATCGCAGACGGTAGAGAATTAAATTCTTCATCAAATGATATTACATTTCCCTATACCTAAAATGAATAGTTTAGGAGCTATTTGCAAAATATGTGAATGTATCCAGAAACTTCGCGTGAGCGCTAAAGGTGGCTATGAAAATTCGTCACAGTTTTAGCGTAATGTTTAATTTTCTAATGACAGTTTGATAGCGTGTTAATAAACTTCATCCTAGTATATCACACAGTTCCTAATCTAGTATACGAAAATGTTACGTTTAGGATTGACAAATCAGGATTACCTGAATTTATTTATGATTTATGGAGAGTCCGGAAAAATTTTAAGTCGAACATGTGCTTTATTTCGACAAAGGTATCCGGACAGGCCAATTCCATCTAAAGATGTAGTGCGACGGTTAGTTAAAAATTGTTTAGAACATGGACAGTTTAGGCCAAAATTTAATTTAAAAAAAAATTGATGACGAAGTAGTTGAAATTAGTGTTATGGGATATTTTTATGCCAACCCCACTGCTTCTCTTCGACAACTTTGGAAATTTCAACAATGTCCATTCAAAGAGTACTAAAAAGACATAAATGGAGACCATTTTCATACCAGCAGGTACACCGCTTACCTCCGCAAAATTTCTTGAATAGGGTCAACTTTCGTGAATTCCTCACCATAGCTTGTCAGGACGACGAAAATTTTACGAAGAAAATCATTTGGACTGACGAAGCTAAATTTACCAAAAATGGCCTCTTTAATAAACATAACAGTCATTTTTGGGCATTCGAAAATCCCCATGTAACGAGAGAAAGAGACAAGAGATGTAGACTTATTCTTGGAGAGGTTATTTGATGGAAAGTTTATTGCAAACGTAGGTCCATACTTGTGGCCTCCACGTTCACCAGACTTGACCCCTATGAATCTTTTCCTTTGGGGTTATGTTAAGGACAAAGTTTACAGTACTCCGGTGACAAATTATTCAAATCGACAATAGAAATATATTCGTAAAACAACTCTCGTTTTGCATATTCGCTCGTTGACAGTGTTCTGGTTTGGAAGGGGAAATACGTGATGCATCTGTACTCCCCTATTCTCCGTTCGAATCTGAACATGCGGTCGGTCGAAATCTCGCCCTAAGAGGGCGTTTCAACATAAAAAATCGCGTAAGTCACTATCAGCTTTAATATCAATGAAAATATAAGAAAATACGAAATTTATTTTAGAAAATCCGTAAATTACAAGAAACTATAAATATACCACAAAATTATTATTTTGTATTAATTATGGGTAATTGGCAATCGCCTCTGCGCTCCGTATAAAATATTCTGCACGTCAGCGAACACAATTTTTGTTTTGCAGCCTACGATTAGATTCCAGTAGAGCAGCAGTACACCCTTAGACTGTAGATCGTTTTTTATTGTGGATAGTATTGATACAACCACAAGTTTTCAATTTATTAATTGCATTCGCTATCGTTGAATGACTAGGAATAGGTCTATTCGGATACTGGACACTAAACAGAGCTGCAACTTGGCGTAACGATGATCCTTCTAAATACCACGTATAAAATTCAATTTGTTCCTCTGTTGTTTACATTGTGAATAATTCTATAATAATGTTCTACAAACAAATTTAACGTTTTAATACTGACACAAGTTACACAAATTATGTTTATGTAACTGACGTAACTATGGTAGCTCACTGTATGTAGAAGTCACAAAAGAAGTAAAGAAAAAAAAAATGTACCAAACGAATAGTAATATAAGTACCTATACTTTATTTTGTTTCTCAAAATGAACATTTAGGGGAGATCCTTGTACCTGGGGACACCGTGTACCTTGGGACATGGGCATAAGTGTTTCAAATTTGGCGCTAGAAGTACCAAAAGCGACATCCCACGGTAATTTGTGTATAACATTCCGATTGCATCCGAGAAACTCGACCATTTTGAATGTTTACGTCTGTTGTGGTGCATTGTCAAAATTTTCCCTCGTGTTTTTTTTTTCATAATCTACTTTCATCCGTGTTTACGTGTAGTATTTTGTGGTAAGAGTGTTCATATTATGCATAACTTACTTGTCAGCTAATGTATTATTAACTTATTTTAATATTTTTGACGAATTGTCGAAACTAATTACGTAACCTCACTTTTTTGGAGGGCAAATGATATTTGTACCTTGGGACATGCATATTTTTGTACCTTGGGACTGTCCCAAGGTACAAGCTATTGAACTTTTTGGAAGTTCACTGTTTTACAACTTTGGATAAAGTTATTTTGGTTGTTTTAGATGCCACGAAGTAAGAATAAAGTAAAGAGATTAAAACCAAATGAAAATAATGTTAAAAACGCTATTAAAATGGTTATGGTACAGGGATACTCAATTCGGAAAGCAGCAAAAGAATTTAATGTTTCAAAATCATTAATAGGCCGATATGTAAAACAAAACAAAGAAAATGTGAATTTAACTGTCACGTACGATCCAAAAAATGCAGTGAAAAGGGTATTTACTGATGAGGAAGAAGAACAGTTAGTTGAATATTGTTTAAAAGCATCCAAATTTCACTATGGCATTTGCAAAGAGGATTTTCTCAAGTTAGCATACGAATATGCAGTTATCTTGAAGAAAACCTATCCAACCGCTTGGGAAACTAATAAATCAGCTGGGAAGACCTTTTATGCATATTTTATTAAGCGACACCAAAACCTCAGCTTGCGAAAACCAGAAGCAACAAGCCTGGCTCGTGCTACAGCCTTTAACAAGACCAACGTTTCAGAGTTTTTTGGAAAATACAAGGACTTGCTAACAAAACACAATTTTACATGTGAACTAATATACAATGTAGATGAGTCCGGGTTATCTACCGTTCATACACCCATGAAAGTGTTAGCACCAAAAGGATCAAAACAAGTGGGGAATATTACTTCAGGAGAAAGAGGTAATAACGTTACTATAATTGCTTGCGTCAATGCGTTAGGAAATTCAGTGCCCCCCTGCATGATATTCCCACGAGTGCATTTTAAATCCCACATGACTAATGGTGCTCCCCCAGAGACGCTGGGTCTTGCTACTCCCAACGGGTGGTCCAATTCAGAAAAGTTTGAAGAATTTCTAAAGCATTTCATAAAGCATGTAAGGCCTAGAAAGGATAGGAAAGTGCTCTTAATCATGGACAACCATGAAAGTCACTTATCAATCAAAATAATCGATATGGCTAAAGAAAACGGTGTAGTGTTGTTCACATTCCCTCCTCACACAAGCCACAAGCTACAGCCTTTGGACCGCTCTGTGTTTGGCCCGCTCAAGAAATACTACAACAAAGCTTGCAATGATTGGCTTTTGCGTCATCCAGGAACGCCAATAACTATTTATAATGTCGCTGAGTGTTTTGGAACTGCTTTTCCCTTAGCTTTTACGCCTTGCAATATTCAAAATGGTTTTAAGGTGGCGGGAATATGGCCATTTAATGATAACATTTTTGGTGAAGACGAGTTTCTGAGCTCTTTTGTTACTGATAGGCCCTTGTTTGATGACCAAAACGTTGCAGACGCGCAAAATATGTTGTTAAATACCACTAATTCTCAAGATAGTCCAGCTCTACCCGGACCATCAAAGCCGCAGGATATTGAAAAGCAAAAAGAGGGCAATCAAGTTATTGCGGCATCTCCAGAGCCATCTACGTCTACAAGTATCCTAGAAGATGCCAAAAAAAGCACTCTTTTAACACCAGAAGTCGTTCGCCCTTTCCTAAAGGCTCCTCCAAGAAAGAACAAGACATCTCGAAACAGAAAGGGTAAAACAAGGGTCTTAACCGATACTCCTGAAAAGCAAGAATTAGAGGCATTGGCCGCTAGAAAAAGGAAGACAGAAGTAAAGAAAAAAGAAAAGAAAATTAAAAAAAAAGTTTTTAAGAAAAAAAATTATGAGACTAGTTCTGAGGAAGACAATGATCTAATGTTAGCGAGTGACGATGATCCATGTAATGATATAGCAGACGAAAATAATTGTGTAGGGTGCGGGGAAAACTATTTCTCCACAATAAGGAAAGAAGACTGGATTCAATGTTTGTCTTGTCGCTTGTGGGTGCACGAAGATTGCACCAGTTTTGAAAATTACTGCCAAAAATGTGGTAAATAAGCCTGATGTTACAGAAAGTTCCTAAAACAATAATATTAATATAATTTTCTGTGCTAATAAGAGTTTCTTAAAAATAAAGAGTTTACTTATTATTTTAACAATTTTTTTCTTTTCAACATAGGGCACCTTTGGTAGGATAACAATAACGCTGATTAAATTTACAAAAATTATATTGAGAGTGCTTGTTTACTAGGAATAGATATTATGTATACATTATACTAGTAAAATATTGGAAAAATCAAACCTTATTGTTTACACAATTGAAAATTAAGAGGTTGTACTAAGAGAAATATTCGTCCCAAAGTACAAACGTGGGTGTCCCAAAGTACAAGCAGTGATTGTAACTTGGGACGAAAGGGCAAAAAGAGTTGTTAATTTTTTATTACAGTAAAAAAGCTTTTATTATTAATTCCTTGAATAACCGTCTCTTAACATTATCATAAGCTTGTGATATCTAAAATATTTCAGCTAAATATCGATTCAAACAGAAATTATGGGGTCTTTAACAAAACTGTCCCAAGGTACAAGGATCTCCCCTATACTTTTCCATAAACTATATATTGCTTTTAACAAAAAAATAAATTATATTCTCGAAAATAAATACAATACAAACATTAACGTAACTCATCAAAAGAAATAACTAAATCTTCTACAAAAATCAACAAAATATTTATTCTAGTTTGCCGACAAATCACTTTCAAAATTTGTGAACTGAAACGGACAAAATAATGGCACTTACTATCACAAATGAGTTCATAGTCATGAGACTTGATTCTATCATATCTAAAAATATATTTCAAATATGTATACAGGGTGACTGATAATGAAACGATCATACTTTACAGCGTGTTAGCATAAATCATCTTCAATAGATACAGCCCTACTTGCCTTATCCAAAAGTCATCCGTTTTCGAAATATCGTGGCTTTTTTTTCTCGAAGTTCACTACTTACTCTCACTCAAACTTAAAATTTACGAAAATGGAACTTGTTCTCAATTTTTCAGTTTGTCTGGCTAGAAGACATCTCAACACACACTATTTATCGGTGACAATTACGTTAAATATACTTGGACAAATTAAAAGAAAAAAACATATTTAACGTAATTGTCACCGATAAATAATGTGTGTTGAGATGTCCTCTAGGCAGACAAACTGAAAAATGGAGAAAAAGCTCCATTATTTTCGTAAATTTTAAGTTTGAGTGAGAGATGATAGTGAACTTCGAAAAAAAACACCACAATATCTCGAAAACGGTTGACTTTTGGATAAGGAAAATTGGCCTGTATCGATTGCTGATCTTTGCCAACATGCTGTAAAGTATGACCGTTTCATTATCAATCACCCTGTATAAAGCAAAGTAAGTTCACAAATTTTAAAGATACGTACATACATATGTATATGAAACTACCCCTTTTTGCACAAAAACGTGTTTTTTAATCTAATTCTAGGTAACTTAATAAACCAGTGATCTGCTCCTCTAACGCGGTAAAAATATCCTGAAACAAATAAATAATATCCGATTGAAGTAATTTTTATGGCGGGTACAGTCACAAATTAAGACTTACATCCTCATTTGATAAGTTTTGTTCATTACATTTGGGGGCGGTATCAGACTGCTGGCTTGAGTTCAACTTTTCTTCTCTGAAACAAAAGAAGAAATTTCTAATCAACCATTTATCAGTTAACGACATGCGCTCAAGAAACTTTTTGAGTTAGTTGGTAAAGGTATTTATTCTTTCAACTCAAAAACGGCAGAATTTTAGGACCTTGCGTTGGCCAACAGTTTTTTTTATGTATTTTCATCACTTATTTTATTACATCGTTGACATATTGGATTACTATTTAATTTCATAATTTCATTTGAGAATACTAATACGTACGAGATTCAAAACGCAACGAGAGATACGATTAGGCGCATTGGGGGCGTGGCCTGTGCAGCGACTCATAATTAGTATAAATACGAAGTTTCATTGTTATTAGACAGTTAGTACAACTACGTGACGACTTTGGGATACCATCGATGAGAAGGCACATCATCAGCCTAGCAACCAAGACCAAAGAACGGATAGCGAGATCAGGAAATCCCCTCGTCAGCAGGCTTGCTGATCTCGACCTCGACAGGCCGCCGCCTATGGTCGCAGTTCGACGCGCCCTCGCTGTAGACGCGGAAGAGGACAATTAACATCTGATATTCGGTCGCCTTGGACGGAGAAGATACCAGAAAATACAAACAACTCAGCTCAGAAGGGGCTATCTAAGAGGCTAAGGGGCTTAGGAACAACAGTTCGGCCTCAGAGGGAAGTATGAAGACCAACGTAGACAGTTAGTCTTTGAGCTATCGTCAACCAAGTAACATAATAAGGAGTGAAAAGTGAAATATGGAAAAAATCGAATATCAGTCGCGACCATAATGAATGAGATGTCATTGGTTTACGGTGACTCTTGTCCAGGAAAAACCAGCATGGTGTACAAGTGGCATAGTTTATTTAAATAAGGAAAGGAATCCCTTGAAGACGACCCGAGGCTGGGCAGGAGCATTGAGGTGATCCAAAAAAATTGAAAAAATTGTACTTGAAGATGCTCGACTAAAGAAGAAACAACAACTAAACAAGAAATGGTTGGAGTATCCGATACAACAATTTTTAAAATCCTACACGATCATCTCGGCATGTCTAAGATCAGCGCAAGGTGGGTGCCGAGAATGCTCACGCCGCCGCAAAAACAACAGCGCGTAGAGTGTTCGCGTGCATTTTTGGACCTCTGTAATGAAGACAAGGATGGTGTATTGAGTCGAATTGTTACTGGAGACGAAACTTGGGTTCATCATTATGAACCTGAGTCCAAACAAGACTCCATGCAGTGGCATAAAAAGGGCATGGCACCCCCCAAGAAATTTAAAGTGTCACAATCAGCTGGGAAACTCATGGCAACGGTATTTTGGGACTCGGAAGGAATATTGTTGATTGATTATAAAGATAAAGGTGTTTCTATAACCGGAGAATATTACGCTTCAATATTAGAGCGACTAAAAGAAGCCAGAGCAAGAGAAAAGACGGGGAAAATTGACGAAAGGTGTGCTGCTTTTGCACGACAACGCCCCCGTCCACAAGAGCCGCGTTGCGTTAGCTGCCCTGCATAAGGTGGTCTTCGAAATTGTGAATCACCTGTTTCCGAAAATGAAAAAAGAGCTGCGGGGTAAAAAATTTACTGCTGATGATGAAGTCAAAGAGGCAGTTTCGGCGTATTTTGCAGATAAAGAGAAATCATTTTTTATGAGGGTATAAATAAATTAATTGAAAGATGTGAAAAATGTATCCGTCTTGAAGGTGAATATATCGAAAAAGAAAAATAATTTGGTTTTTTTTTTTGTTTCCACCCCTTATATGCAGTAGTTGGACTAGTATATGAACATAAAGTGTAATAATAATTATACAATGAATACCGGAAAAACTAGAAATACTTGGAATATGCCTACTGGTCTAAATATAAGAAGAACTGAACATAACGGTTCTTCTAATATTACAAGATAATAACTACTTCGAGTACATACTTACAGGTGTCCATTCTTCCTTGGTGCGTACTGTCGAGGTCTGGCCCAGCTGATTTCTATAAACGAATGTTTGAACTTATCTAAAACAAAGTTTTCATAAATATATGTTTTAAGTACCTATATACCATACATATGTATATACGGGATGAGTCACCACTCAGTTTGACATTTCAGTCAGATATACAGGGCGATAAGAAGTACATTTTAAAATTATATACAATTAGCTATAGCAGGTGGCTTGAAAAAGTACAATATATCAAAGTTGGATCATTTTTAACGGAACACCTTCTATTCACCTGCCATTTTCAGATTCTTTTATTTATGTACTTATTGCCAACTTCGAGAAAATTTGATTTTTACGAAAAAATTATATACATAGTCGTCGAGAAATGCCAATATAAAAACCAAATAAATGCCTGTAATAGGCGTTCATGGTATCTAGTTGGAATTCACCCTGCGGACGAATGCAATGAAAATAGATCAAGCATTAGAGGCGGACAAAGTGGTTTCGACCTTGCAGCTCTCATCAGCACCAACTCAGAATGCAAGATCTTATTCATCATTGACTGCTAGCAGATCAAGACATCTAGCGGGAATGACAATGTACGAATTGTCCGAGCTAGATCGATATCTGTTGTACCGACTTGTGTTGTGTAGTGCCTTGGGGTGTGCTACTTTCCACCTTGCTCGCTAGAGGGAATGAGGTTGGAATTAGTCCATTGTCGGAAGTATTATACAAATAAGTTGAATTGGCAGTAGATAGATAATTTACGACATAGAATCTAAAAACGCTATATAACAACGTCCAACGCACCATAGGGAATATCAATAACATATAAAGAGAAATAAAATTAAAATCGAATTACAATAAAGGCGGTGAAATTAGATCTTGCATTCGGAGTAGCGCTGATGAGACCTGGAAGGTCGAAACCACGTGGTCCGCTTCTAATGTTTAAACTATTTTAATTGCATTCGCCCGCAAGGTGAATTCCAACAATATAGCATGAGCGCCTATTATAGGCATTTCTTTGATTTTTTTATATATTTTTTATAATCAATTAATTAAGCTACGATTATTACCTTGTAATAACTCCAATGCATGTTGCGCGTCATTCCTAGTTAGCAAATGTATAAAGGCATAATCCTTAAACTTGTAAACCTTTTCCAGTTGGATATTTCCTATGCTATCCTTAATGAGCAACTCAAAACTTTCTTGTGGCATAGTAACTTCAATATTTCTTAGAAATAATATTTTAACCTGAAAAACAATTAAAAGTATGTGTAAAAGGTAGGTCTGCGAAGTTGGCACCACAAAGTGGTCAAAAATCGACAAAAATGCTAGAAAGGATTGACCATTTATTGACCACTATTGACCATCAGCGATTTCGATTGACCACCTTTTGTTTAGGCTACAGCCGCTATACCCATATTTTGGGGTATAATGGCGAAAATGCTAAAATTAGCCAATATAGACATTTTGTTCATGGGATACGATTGCCCATCGTTTGGCCATGTTTGACCACCCTTCACATTTTCAAAATTTTCAAAAAAAATTTTTTTTCGAATTTTTTTTTTACTGCAAACTAT
The DNA here is from genome assembly GCA_023690525.1 of Holotrichia oblita. Lineage (NCBI taxonomy): Eukaryota > Metazoa > Arthropoda > Insecta > Coleoptera > Scarabaeidae > Holotrichia > Holotrichia oblita. Next base: position 10,043,351 of record CM043024.1, on the reverse strand, counting down.
AAAATTTTGTTGCAGTATAGCATTGACCAACGTTTGACCATGATTGACCACCAAATAATTTTTTTGAAAACTTAAAAATATTCGAAAAAACAAGTTTATATCTCCAATGAAATGACATCAAACCCAGATAATGTCATAACCTCTTGCGTCGCATTTTTCACAAGTTTCGAGAGGTGGTCAAACGCTGAAAATAATAGAACTTATTGTCTCGTGCCTCTAGACCACATAACACTGAAAATTATCGTTTGACCACCCTCCAGTTAAATTTTATCCGATCTTAAAGTTGACCTTAAAATTACGTACTTTGAAACTGTTATACGTAACTAGCTATTTAAAAATATCATTATACAGGGTGTTAAAGTTGTTGTCTAGAGGGACACATGTATATTTTACATTTGAAAACACAAAATAAACGCAAACAGCAAAAATTTCTTTTATTTCTGGATCTTTTTATAAAAAAAGAATTGTCCGTGGTTTGAGTGAAGTCTAACAAATATGGAATCGTTGCAAAGAGAATTTAATTTCCTTTCAATTGAGGCACCACTTGACCCCTGGTTCCTGCCTATGTGCCATTCAAAAAAAAAGAGAATTGTTAATGTTTGAAGATATCTGAATCGGTTGCTAATTTCTGCACACCCTGTATAAATATTGTTGAAAGTTATGACAGTTCTCAGTATCTATGACCCTCTATTTTCGTTTGCAGAAGTTTGGTATCTTACGCTTCAAAATGTTTTAGAATATTAATTTTTCTTTAAGATGGTATAATAGGAAAATATTACGGAAAATTGTAAATATCTTCGAAACAATTGAATTTAGGTATAGGGAACCCTAATACATAATATTTGCAAATAATGCGTAGAATCGATTGCATTGAAACAAATATATACCATTGTATTTAAAATAATAAAGTTGTATTTTGGTCAGTGAAAATGGAACATCCTGTATAAGTGAAAGTAATTTTAGAACATGTGCCATATCAATTCAAGTAACGTCCGCATAATGGTTTTTCAGAAAAAATATTTACAAGGGGAGATATGGTACTTGGACGCACTAGAGAAATAAAAGGAACTTTATGCATGGTATTCATGCATATGAAAAAACTGACGGTCTTTGAGATATTTGGCTTACTTAAATTTTCGTCAATCATAATATGTATTTAAATTTTGTGGTTACTCTAATTAATAGAAAAATTATTTTTTGATCAAATGTTAGGCAATAATGGTTCTTCAAAACACTATGTTAGAAACTTGCCTACTGTATAACGGGTGCCCAGAAAATGTCGTCGAATTTGACGAAGAAAAATATGAAAAATCTCCGTTAATTCAAATGGAACACCCGGTATATTATTAATCAGTAAAACGCAGAGTTAAATATTCTACAACTATTTGGAATTTTTTTTTTTTTTATAGAGTAAATCTGAAGTGATGCATAAATTTACTCACTTTTTACTGTAATAGTGCATTTTCGCGTAAAATGTTGAACTTAGATAGAGGGAATGCTTTAGCAAAGTTGTAAAATATTTCATTCTGCGTCCAAGCCTACTATGTTTACAGTTTTTTTTTATGGACAACCCACATTTTCATTCATTTCTATTTTCGGCTAAACTTCCGAATGTCGACCACTGAATTGGCAGTTTATAGGCAATTTAACGGAAAGTACAGGTTTTACTGAGTCCAAAACGGCCCCCCGTTTCTTGCGGAGATCAGTCTAAGATAGCTAAAAATCGTTCGAAAAAGTGTTATTTGTAGGTTATGTTCGGCTAGTATTTTGACATTTCTGCGAGGATTTTCAGTAATATCCAGTCAGAATTACAAAATATGGAGAGGTAATTTTATAAAACTTGGTTGAGGAATATAAAAATAATCATTTTTTATTTTACAGTATCTCTTAATACAACTAATAAGTAATATACAGGGTGTAACAATAGTGCGATATTCTTCCATATCTCCTTTGTTATGCAAAATACAGCAAATATTTATATACGAAAGTTGTTTAGTTTTATGAAATTTATATTGTAAAATTATTCTACGATATACAGGGTGTTTAGTTTGCCCGTAACCACCAGTAACTTAACATTTTTAAATGCAACACCCTATATATGATGACATTTTTGAATTGCCTGGGGAATTTTAAGACAACTTTATACAAGATAATATTCAGTTATTTTCATTAGTTTGCAAGATATTTACATTTGATTGAAAATTTTGACATTTAGCTATCTTCAGAAGTATGCTATTATTTCGGTAACGGAAAAAAAGGAACATTATGAAACTTAATATAACGTTAGAAGCATCTTCTGTGATGATAATAAACAAATGTAGACTTAAATACGGTATACAGAGTGTTCTAGAAATCAGTGTCTTTTTGAAACAATTGAATTGCGAAAATCTCCATTTTTTCAAATTGAAACACTATATTTTTACAGGTTAGTTGAAAGCGGAATTTTATTACCTATCAGTATGAATAAAGCATGTATGTCGTTAAAATTAATGGTTTTAGAGATATTTCTACATATGTCTGGATACAACGAAGTGTTGGTAAATCGAACATTCTATTGTATTCATATTCTGTTATACTCGTATCTTTAAAAACAGGCTACACAGGGTGAAAAAAAATCGTTTATTTAAAAAAAAAAAAAGAATACGCGGTACTTAATTATTACGTTAACGTACCTTCATATTTTAAATAAAACTGCCACAGCAGACAAATAGTAAAGAAAGTTCAATTTTCAAATTTTTTTTTAATATTTGGTCACTAAAGTTTCTTTTAAAAAGCGCACCTACATAGCAGCATACAGAAATATGAAATAATTTGAAATATCTCTAAAACCATTAATTTTAACTACATGCATGCTTTATTCATACTGATAGGTAATAAAATTTCGCTTTCAACTAACCTGTAAAAATATAGTGTTTCAATTTGAAAAAATGGAGATTTTCGCAATTCAAGATACTGATTTCTAGAACACTCTGTATAACGTATTCAAGTCTACATTTGTTTATTATCATCACAGAAGATGCTTCTAACGTTATGTTAAGTTTTATAATGTTACATTTTTCCGTTACCGAAATAATGGCATACTTCTGAAGATAGCTAAATGTAAATATCTTGCAAACTAATGAAAATAACTGAATATTATCTTGTATAAAGTTGTCTTAAAATTCCCCAGGCAATTCAAAAATGTCATCATATATAGGGTGTTGCATTTAAAAATGTTAAGTTACTGGTGGTTACCGGCAAACTAAACACCCTGTATATCGTAGAATAATTTTACAATATAAATTTCATAAAACTAAACAACTTTCGTATTTAAATATTTGATGTACTTTGCATAACAAAGGAGATATGGAGGAATATCGCACTATTGTTACACCCTGTATATTTCAGTGACTAAAAAACATATCTTCTTTTGTGTTTTGTTAAATGTACACAGTGAAATTTGATGTTAATGCATAAAATTTATTTTTAAAATAATTATTTACGCGTCGTACACAATAATTAAATTTGTAAATTAATGTTAAAAAGAAAATTATGAATATTTAGATACTATTTTGACTAAATTTGAAGATATTTTCAATATTATCAAACGTCTCTTAAATGGTATTAATTGCAATTAAAACTAAGCTAATTCTTTAGATACGTTCCTATTTCATATAACGTATTTGCATTGAATTTAATAAAATGCAAGAGGAGATATGTTTTTTAATTGCTGAAATCTATCAATTAATTCTATAAAAGATACTGCAAAATAAAAATGATTATTATTTTTATATTCATGAACGAAGTTTTTAAAATTGCCGCTCGATATTTCGTAATTCTGACTGGATATCAACTGAAAATCCTCGCCGAAATGTCAAAACACTAGCGAAACATAACCTAGAAGTAAAACCTCTATTTTCCAATATGTTTATTGAGTATTCATGGCAATTTAGAATGTTTTAATTAAATGAAAATGATGTGAGATGCATAATGCCGTACAAAAACTAATTTATTATAAAAAGTAATTAAGTACATATATGACTGCTTAGAGTGAAAAGAAACAACCTTGCCTTACATCTTGCCCAGGTATTTTCTATGTAAAGTATAGGTTTATAGAAAAAGACCATAATTTACCTTAGACATGATATCATCGTTGATCGCCGGAAGTGGTACGGACCATTCTATCACCATTTTCTGACCCCACAAAATCAAATTCTTGTGCAACAGTCTAGTTTGTGCAGCTTCCACGTACGTACGGAACTCGACGAAAACGTATCCTCTATTTAAACAATTTTTACGGTAGGACTTGTACATTATAACATCCACAATACCCGTTATACCGCAATGTATTAGTGTTTTCCACACTTCATCTTTGCTCTTCGTTTCCGGGATACCTCCCAGGTAGAGTCGGCAATTGTCACTTACTTTTTCCATTGTTAATATAATACCGTTAAAATGCGTGTCACTCAACGCCTTACTAGCAACTTCTGCTACTCTGCTATGGCAATAAGTGACCACAGCACATCCACTATTATATAAACTGTTTTTTATTGTTAGTAATTTAAATTTTAGAACAACTCCTATGGTTGTAAAAAAAGGAATTAGTTCGTCTTCAAGTGCATCGCGAGGAATGCCAGAGACAAATATTTGGGATTTTTCCAGTGGGACACTGTGCGACCAACCGTCCATTTCCCAACTTCTGTGGGTTATTCCATATATGAGGCGATAATTTGTAGTCGCTTGATATTTCTGTATTCTGTTAATCATTTCACTGTAGTTCATTTTGGAGTACCTAACACTTTTTAAAGTACCGACACCAAACTAAAGCGATTAAATATCTCCGTCCTAACCTAATACTTGCGTCTACTACTGTAAACTGCGGGCGATATCACACGATAGACTGAATGCGATGAAAATAAGTTTAGAATTCATAATAGGTAGGTATACTCCCTATAAAAATCTCATTTTTTTTCTAATGTTATATTAAAATAAAATGAACGTCTAACGTTGCATATCAAAACTATTTTCTATTTGGAAAGATAAAGAAAACGAATTCACCACCAAATAACATATGTGTTCGGCTTAATCCTCAAAGCACACCGATTACAGTTGTGAACAAAGAGTGTATTTCTAAGAAAAAAAGCTTGCTTGCATTCACTTGTTATGTAAAATATACAGAAAGAAAAACAAGAATACCATTAATAAATTTCTGTTACGTGGGTTTTTCTGTTTACAGACGTGCAAATTTGTATGATCCTAGTTTCTATATTCTTAATTAATTTAATTAATTGATTTTATATAATTAATTTATAATCAAACATCCATGCATCATTATTAATTATAATTTTAGTTCGATTAAGAATGCGTCGTCGAGCAAAATGTCGGGAAAGGTGCTACGATAATGGTAAAATTTTGAACTATACAGGGTGATTGTAAATTCAGGATCAGTGAAAATATTCTATACATGGAAGTGTTGCAGCTACATATTTCAAGTATTTTACGAGTACAAACTCGTAAAATCAATTTAACCGGAAATTAAGTGGTTTTTCACTTTTCTTTTAGAACGTTTTGTATTTTATTAAATAAATCAATATATTGCTAAAAATATGTTTCATCTGAAACTACATATAAATAAAGATTAAACAACATTTTAAAACAATTTCTATACATGCTTAATTCCGAACTTCAAGTTATAATTATGACGATTGAGAATGGAATTATACAGGGTCTTTCATAATATATTCGCACGACTTCAGGATGTGATAGCTTGTCAAAAAATTTGAAAAAAAGTTTCTATCAACTTACGCTCTAAAATGCACCGTTTTCGAGAAACAGGGTGCTGAAATTTAATTTAAAAAATTCGTTTTTTGCAAATATCTCCGGAACCGTTTATCGTAAAGAAAACAGTTTTTGTAAGCATTTATTACTCATAATAAGCTAAGTTGTGGGCGAGAAAAAAAAAATTAAGTCATAATTGGTGAAGATTTTGAAGAAGTACGGTTTTGAGACGCTCATTTGAACTGCCATTTTTTTTATACAAAAAAGGTACTGTTGATCATGAGCTCTAAAGTTGACCGTTTTCGAGAAAAATCAACTTTTATGTTGAAAAACATGGTCAATATTTTGAAATAAAAATTTTACTATAACGTTAGAACAAGTAAGAAAAGCAAACGTTATCTTTATAATTGCATAATTAAAAAAAAATTATAAAATGAAGCAAATGTTCATTTCAGTTCGCACATTTCAGCGTTTGTGTAAAAAAAGTACATATTGGAACTATTTAATTTTTTTAAAATTATATGTCATTGTGAACGTGTGATATTGTTATAATTTTAAAATAGTGAAGAAAACGTTAATCTTGAAATGTACTTTTTACATATTTTTTGTACGTCATATAAAAAAAATTATTATGTTGCTATGAAAATATGTAGTAGGTATACGTACATGGTTAATTCAATAGAAAATTATAAATTTCATATTATTTCAATTTTATATTGAGGGAAAATACACATTTGAAAGATTTGTAATATCTTATATTGTCTATCGCTAACATAATTTTTGTGTTTTTTAATTTGTATCATTTCTAACACCATTCTAGGCATTATAACGGTGTTCTATGTTCAGAATTTTAGTTCCATTAAAATTAAAAGAATGATTCTGATGTGTATTAGTATGCTTTTTAGTCACATTGTTTGAAAATTTGTGGCGATCAGAAAGATGTTGCATAATTTGTGCTATATGTATATGTATAGGTACTATACTATATTATTACAGAGAATTTTACATACAATAAATCACATGTGTTTGTTGTACTTATAGTTTGATTTTTATGGACTTTTTTTTACTTTTTCAGACAAGGTATTAATATACGGGAGCGCAACATATTTAAGAGAAGGATGGTTATTTTCTTTAGGGGGGTTTTATGCAATCTTTTTTATAAATGTTGTTAATGAAAGAGATTGAGTACCTACTTCTTTAACTGCAAGATATCTTTTGTATGTAGAATTATTTCATGTCAAAATATTGGGCTTATTCATTTAATAGCACGGTCAAATAATGATGTAACAACAGTTTTTTTCACAGAAATGTGTTGGCAAGAATTAAAATTTAAATATCTGTTAGGTGCTGTGGGTTTATGGTAGGTACATTTTTGTTAAAATTCTGTTTTCTTGTCGGATTTTAATGTTAAATCTATATAGAAAGTTAATTAGGTTATTGTTTTCGTTTTCGATTGTTAAATTGTTAAAGGCTTCTAAAATATCTTTGATTCTGTTTTCTGATGTTATGCCTATTATACAGTCATCAACATAGCTTTTATATAGAATATTAGTTTGAAATTTAGATTGGAATGAAATCGTTTTGTGGTATCTATAGTAGATAGATAGAGTATAATCTTGTCTTGTCATTCCAATGTTTTTTTATGGACGTAATAGCCAGATCTGTCGGAATGTTAGTACACATCAGTGAGCTTACGTCTAATGAACCTATAGTTTAGTGCTATGAAGTATATTTATTTTATCTATGAAATTTTTCAATTGAAAAAAATCGTCTAGCTGCAACAAATTTGACTAGCTAACTACTAAACTATGTATAAGAGGAAATAAGTTAATAATTGGTGAAATATAATAATAATCGTAGAGTAATTGACATATTACCTATTTGTCAAGAAAATAAAATAAATAATTTATAAAACCATCATAAATTAATATTATAATGAAAAGATAGCTAATTTGGAGCTGATGGAATAAAAGGCTCAAATTCGACAAACACGATTTCAGGAGAGATTTTCTGTAAACGTATGGTTGGGAATTGTAGTAGGTATGTATGTACTTGAACCTTTTTTTTTTATCAAGGTTCGTTAACTGCCGACATATTTTTACATTTCCTACAACCTCAATTTATGGATTATTTGTACGAATTACCAGCACAATGGGGCCTGCTCGTAATGTCCATATTAAAAGTAACTTTCTTCAAACGGTATTTGGCAACCGATATATTGCCACTCAAGGTCCTGTTAATTGACGTTTCAAATATACTTGTATATGTTTTCCTGAAGGATTTTTTGAGAATCCTTCGAGCAAATACATACGAACAAAAGAGCATAAACAAACTTGATGTATCGCTTTTAACCTATTTGATGACGATAACTATAAGCCTTCAAATTTCATACGTCTAAGCACAGTATTTTACATAGTGTGTACGTGCCTCGATGATTGACCAATCACAAGCCGCGAAATGAGGTCCTATCTTTTCTAACGCTGCATTCTTACGTTCATATGCGCTCGGAGAGGCGCGGCTTACTAGTGGTGGGGCTTGTCGACTATAGGTTGTAGTATACAGAACATTTAGAGCGACTAAGTTATTGGCGACGATGATCCACTTCTCTTTCCTAGGGTTGGATTTTTCTATCCTTAGCCCTGTAATCTCTGGGTGGGTCCGCATCATGACCCTTGTGATATGGAGTAGGTAGAATAGGGATTGTGTTTCCCTATTTGTTGCTTCTAGGGGTGGTCTGCAGATGTAGTTGGGTCTCTAGTCGTTCGCAATGCTGAGCACCCTTTTGATTCTCACTTTAGGTAGAGGGCGATCTGGGACGAAATTGTTAATTAATTATATGTATTCCTCTTTAACACATTACAGTGATTGAATAAATTGACATGTATAGGTATTGACAGTAGTTATTACACTTCAAATGATTGAAGCTACTTTCATTAATACTGTTGAGTTTCATTATAATACCTACCAAATATTAGGTGCTTATGTATATTGTTATCAATAAATTATTTCTCGTGCTCTTTTTAAAGATAAAAATATAGCTTAATAAAGATTATCATCTACGTGTGCGCACTAAATAATCGTTAAATATTAAACGAAAGACCAATAATTTCAAATTTGTTCAAAATTATTGATTACTCCTTGTATATATCCTTAATGTGATTTTCAGAATATTTCCAACTAAAAGTATTTTTTATTATAAACCGCTTCGCCTATAGTATTAACACACAAAATGAGTAAGTATTAGATATTGTTTATTGTTTGTCATCGCGAATAATAAATAAGCAAAGTTCTTTATTAATATAGATCCAGCTGTTTTTCAAATTCAAAAATTAAAAAATATTTATTAATACCTACATATATGTAATTCTATAAAATTATAAAAACACCATCTGTAATTGATGTATTTAAAAAATAGATTAAAAGAAATGTATAGACACAGTCTTCTTTGTTTATTCATCTTTTCCTAAATGCAACATCTGCATCAGGTGCTTTGACAAACACACGGGCAATATGCAAACACATAAAAATCAATATTTCTTATGTGTGCGTATATACATGCATACCTACCGACGAAATAACCAATCTGATATATGAGTACAATGTAAGTACAACCTATAATAGTTTTACATATAGGTATACCTATACGTTGTTTTTCTCTCTTCTTAATTAATTATTAAAAGTACATACAACACATATTTTGATAGTATAAAGTTTTCTTTTAATTTAATTTAAACTTACCTATGTAAGTATAGGTATGATAGATTTATTAAAATACAGAAACATTACGAAAACCGCATAGCAGTTGCTTTACCACATACATAGGTATCTATCGTATCCACACCAAATGTAGGTATGCACTTCTTATCGCCTTGTTTATAGAGGTTTAAAGTGTTTTCATATTTTATGTTTCTTTTTGTATTATTAGGGATGTGAAATATATGCAGATAGGTTTAATAAATAAACACAACAATTAAAGTAAAAGGAAAACATTTAATGAGATCTATGAGAAAATGTTAAGTTACTTCCATATACCGGGTGTCCCAACAAGGGTAACGAGGTACGATATTAGGGAAACGGATGTACCTAGAAATTTGAAACAAAAAAATGTGGAGTAAATCGACTAAGAGGAAATGCTGAAAATTATTTTCGAGTTTCTGAAATCGCCTCCAGGGGGCGTAATTGCCATCCTGAATTTTAAACCCCGCTTTATGCAAACTTTTCTTATATTAATGTTAGCCATAGTGAATACTATTTTAAAGATGAGACAAATTCAAATATTTTTTGTTAAATGCTTTTGCTGTATCTCTGAAAAGAAAGTGGTGGGGGCGCTAGAATACTGTCGGAAATAAATGTCGATAACTCTAAAAAGGCTTAACGTATCTTAATAAACTTGGAGTCGTCAGTCCTAGACTATTACATTTTGGGAAGCATTTCCACTTTAAGGTTTGTTATTAATGTTTAGTTATTCCTAATTTACCAAATAAAATGCTAATTTACTATTTGGGATGCCAAACGATATTTTAAATCGAAATAAAATTTTGTTATTTATCTTTGTTACTTTTTTTACAACACCTTCGAAAGCCAACAGGCCAAAACAATTATAAAATATAAAGTGTGGGAACAGTATGGAAACTAACTTAAAGTCCAACGAGCCGCAATGCTTATAAAATAATAATAAATTATAGAATCTATGAAACTAATAACTTGAGAACGATAAAACACAACGAGGTTGATTGAAAGGAAAATCAAAAAGTGTTTATAAATGTTCAAAGTGCCTTCCGTCATTTTCTATGCAGGAATTTATCCTGCGTCGATCGACATTTATTTCCGAAAATATTCTAGCGCCCCCCACCACTTTCTTTTCAGAGATAGAGCAAAAAGCATTTAACAAAAAATATTTGAATTTGTCTCAGCTTTAAAATAGTATTCACTATGATTATCATTAATATAAGAACATTTTGCAGAAAACAGGGTTTAAAATTCAGGATGGCAATTACGACCCTTGAAGGGCATTTCAGAAACTCAAAAATAATTTTCAGCATTTCCTCTTAGTCGATTTACTCCACATTTTTTTGTTTCAAATTTCTAGGTAGGTACATCCGTTTCCCTAATACCGTACCTCGTTACCCTTGTTGGGACACCCGGTATATAATACTTCTATATTGCGGGTCTCATACCAAACTATGTATGTATGAACCATCTTTGGCAATTTAAATGCGATTTTGTTATCGGGGAATGTTGATTTTGTAAATAAAGGCTTTGCTTTAAAGTGAATTTAATTACTCTAAAGAAATTTATCAAATAATAATATATTTCTCTTTTAGAGAAATTAATATGCTTCAAAGTATAGCCTTTATTTAGTAAATGGAAATTCCTCGCTAAAAAATTCGCATTTAATTTGCCAAAGATGGTACATACATACATACATAAATATGCAGTCTTCGCCAACAAAGAGTGATGGAAGAGGGGCTTCCTTGTCTTACAACGTTCTTATAACGTCTTTATACGCAGACGTGATGCGCTTGTTTGGAGGCAAATTTAATTGAAATAAGATTGTTCATTATCATTATTGTGATAGGTATATTTTATAAATTATCTAAATGTGATAATAAAACGACAATTTTAACAAAAATATACAAAATGAGTGTCTAGACTAAACTATTGTATTGTTGCTCTACTAAAAGTACACAAATGTGCCCACCACCAAGTTGTGTATTTCAAGATTTTAATCAAAAGTAACTTATTTATGACAAAACAAGCTTTTGCTGAATCTGTTTACAAATAGTTCTAGCAATAAGAATTGAACAACAAATGGTGAAACATATAAATGTGATAAAGTTATAAGTATCAGACTGGATAAAATAAAATATATATTTTTATCTCTATCACATTTTATTAGTTTTTAAATAAAATTAGGGGATTATATTTTTGTCGAATATTTACATCTTTTGAAGAAATTAAACGAGCTTCGTGGAACGACTAACCCGGACTAACCCACAAGTCACTAAGAAGGAGACGGAACGGGGTGTTTGTTTAGTGGGTTGCAAGTCAAAACAGGGGTGATAGCGACAAGATATTATTTTTATATCCAGTTTCCTAAAACATTGCCATGCACATGCGCAATTACATTCGTTGATCCATTTTTGTCTAACAAGGAGAACCCGCCAAATGTTGAGCTCAGATTTGGTCCTGGTTTTGTCAGTTGATAGTAGGGACCTTTTCGAGTACTTTTGTAAAATATTAGCCATGTAAGTACAACAGTTTCTAGAAATACTAAAACGTGCGATACGATGGTAGCTCGGCGCAATGGTGTAGTGATAAGGCTCTTGGCTTGTAATAGTCGAACCCGCGTTCGAATCTTTACAGCATCACAACATTTCCTTTTTGTGCATTTTATTCGAATTAAATTTTACAATAATAATGTGGGGTAAAATTCAGGATAACGTTAGTTATCTGTGATGTATCGTAGAGAGCAAATAGCTATAGCAAAGTATTGTTTATTGTGGTAAATTTTCAATTTTCCAATCAAGTGAGAATGGAGCCTTCAACTTCACAAAGTATGATTGATCGCGCGCTTTCACTTTTGTTCCCACCAACGATTCACGCGATTTCATTGGTGAACATGACGGGCATACGTAAATGGACGCTAGAACGTTAGTTTGAGAGGACCGATGTAGTTATCTCGATTTGATGTCTGAATTTCTCCAGGACTACCTGCAATATAGAAGTATTACATATATGATTACTTCACTACTTGCAAAATACTCGAACGTACCCGTAGCTGTTATTTTCTCTCTCTCTCTCTCGCACTATTTCCAGCATCATCCGCCGCTGGCGCCACCAACTCGTAATCTTGAAATCCCACATAGCGGTCGACTTTAGAGATAGGATGAATAACGGCGGAAGAGGCAAGGGGTACGAAAATTCGCTAAGAAGTGGGGACGCGTATAAGTGTGTCTCTATCACAGTCTAGTCTGGTCTAGTCTACAGCGACCATACAAATAAAAATGACAGTTTGTTCGAGTACCGATGGTGCAATCTTGAAGAGTTGCGCATCCTCTAGCATTTGATAGTGTTACGTAATTTTATAAAATCGAATTAAATTGAATTAAAAGAAATACACAGACCAGATAGTTGGTTATAGTTTCATGAATATAAAATTAATTTAGTGCTTTTTAATTTTTCTAGATTACCTACAGCTGGATGATCATCTGTCAAGTGACAAATGGAATTTTAAATGTAAACAGGGAATAAACGCGCGGTAAAAACCCGGCAGCCCTCATAACAGAGACCCGGACCGTGGAAGCCTTCGATATCATTGAATAAACACTACTTAAAACTTTCGTCTCATAAATCGGTGCACGTGCGAACTGCATGTCCGTGGAATGTGAGACAGTCAATTTCACGTTTCATAAATGCGGACATTTCAAATAGTAGTGAAGTATTATGATACACTTACAACTACACTACAATCTACGACCCTTAACAATGTAATTAATATTGAAATATAAGTAAATAAATAGGATACGAATTCTCGATCTGTTGTCTCATATTTACGCCTATTTAAGTACAAGTATTAGAGCCATATATTCAATCATTTATTTTAAAATATTTTTTAAATTAGATGTTAATTAGATGTGATAAATATTGCTTTGCAGTTTATGAGACAAAAAATGAAATACCTAAATTTAAATACTCATAAATTAGGACGGTGTCTCATAATATGGCCTCTAACCTTACTAAAATTGTATAGATTTGAAATAGGAAAAGCATATATCTTTAGATGTCGTTAAATCTGTTATCTAATAATAACTTGAATGAATGTAGGTAGGGGGAGCCATTACTTCTATCAGTGACTGTACGTATCTCACCGAATACATTACGGTCGCATCTTAAATTTCGCCGTATCATATGTTACCAATAATACACCTCGCTGATTTTTTTTAGGAATTTACATATACGAAGTTGGTAGTACTGTAGGTATATTTAATATGTGTATCCATGGGATGGCTATGCTGTTTTTTGACAACCACTTGTTTAACCTCATTAATTTAGTTGAATTTTGACATATTTTAAATCCTGTTTAAATAGATTAATTTTTATTTTAAAAACATGATTAGTAAAAAACGCGGTTATTGGCCAAAACCTATTCCGTTAAAAGTACTGAATAGAATAAAAACGAACGACATCGATATTTCGTGGAGCAGTTCAAGTTCAGATGCTGATAACACAGTTAATTCCAACTACAGTAGTAATAAAAGGAGAATTAAAAGAAGTAAAATTAAGCCTGCAATAAGTGAAATAATACCTACTGAATGTCAATATAAACCAGATCTTTCGCCTATCATTGGAAGAAAAAGTGTTCCGGAAGAACGATCACCAACATTAAATGCTAGAGAGGATAACGATGAACGACATAAATCGCCAATAATAGGTAACAATTCTAACTTAAGAAATTGGAAGAAGCGGGTCAATTCGCGTGCCTTTAGAGATAAATTTAGGCCGTTTATTAGAAAAGATGTTGAACGTAATCGTGATAATCGTCTTAATATATCTATGTTTTCTTCTTCTGATAGTTCCGAAGATCCATTATCGATAAGCCAATTTAGTACTTTTACGAACTATAATAAAAAGGAATCGTTAAGCGATACGTATGACAGCTGTGATGACGAAATGCCAAATATATCGCAGTATTCGAGCGATACTTGTTCACCATTTCACAAAGAGGATGTACATATTGAAGAGGTGGAAACACCGAATACTTCTCCGGACAGCCGGCAACTAAGAATTTCACAAAATTCGAGCTCACGAGATTCCACCCCCGCAGTTTTATTTAGCCAGAACGAGGAACAAAATAACGCAGATTTACCGGCAAATTCTAGTGTTGATGTTGCAGGCCCTTCCTCGTCAACGTTGCCTGTCTTTTTATACCAAAAACCGCCAAGGAAAGTACGATACAAGAAAAATGGTCTAGCAGCACGGTTAGATAGATGCCTGAAACGTAGGGGAGGTAGTGTCGGGATATGGAAACATGAATTATATTTAAAGAGGATCAATAACTCGAAAGACTTGTTGTGCTTGCAAGTTTCTGGAATGCGCCAAGAGTTTCAAAACACCATATTCGAATGTAACGTGTCAAACGACAGCGGTAGTAGTAGTTGCGTAGCAGTGTTGAGCAATTCAGTTGAAAAAGTAGACGCCAACGCCTGCCCAAAAATGTTAAAATTGTATAAACCTTATAATGAATCGACTATTGATTGGTATGGACAAAATTTATATTGTTATTATAATATTTGTAAGATATTGTTTGAATTCTAATTACATCACACTTATAATTGCAGAGATATTTATAGCAGATGCTCAAAAATTCCACCGTCTTGTTGAATGCACAATTCGAGGCGGCGGCGAAAATTGTTTTTAACATCTGTAAGCGTTTGCGGTCCAATACTTTCAAAAATGGTTGGAATGTTTCGATAAAGCTGTTCTTGAACATGTCCCCAAAGAAAAAAATCAATAGGAGTTAAATCAGGAGACGTTGAAGGCCAAGCCCTCCCGACCAATCCATCGTTCTTCACACCAGTTATTAAAAAAATTTCCTACACTTGTATGAAAATGTGGTGGAGCTCCATCATGTTGATACCACATTATTCTTCGTGTATGGAGATCGAGATTTTTCAATAAATTAGGTAACTGATGTCTTAAAAAATTTTCGTATATAACTCCTGTTACCGTTCCTTCAAAGAAATAAGGGCCAACAACTTACATACATTAATTGACCATTGATGTTGAAAGCCAATTTGTCTGACCCAATGGGGATTTTCTGTTGTATAATAATGTCATAATATTATGTCTATTAACTAAACCGGTACTTTTGAAAGTAGCTTCGTCACTAAATAAAATCGAGGATTGAAAATTCCGGTCCAAATTCATTTTGTTGTAAAAACTTAAACGATTTACAAAATCATTTCCACGAAGGTCCTGATGTAGTGACATATGGTAGGGATGGTACTTATTTTTCTTTAGGATGCAATTCATAGTGCTCTTGCTTATTCCAGTCTGGATATTCAAATTTCGTGTACTTACTTGAGGATTTTCTTCCAACGATAGCAAAATATTTAATTCATTTTCCTCACTAGTTAGTAACCCTTCGCTTTTTAATCTCCTTTTTCGAATAACCGATATTTCCAGATGCTTCAAAACGTTCTTTTAATTTTTGAAATGCTTCGATTCTAGGAGGTCTTGCATTTGGATAACATAGTAGATAATAAGTAAATCCTACTGGCTAATAAACAGTTTCTTTCACTCTCACCCAATGCATAAATCATATCTATATTTACCATTTCTTCTTCGTAAAATTCATCGCAAAAGTAAATACAATTATCGGCGTTATTTTGTAAATGCAACGTAGCTAATGACAGGCGACTACGACTTGTTTCGTTTAAATTTTTAATCTTCTATTAATATAATAACAGTTAATAAGTCATAAACTACTAGGGAGAACATGGTATCATTAAAATGCTTATAAAAAATACTTTACTTTAGAGGAAAAATATACAGGGTGTTCTATTAAAAAAACAGCGGAAATGTTAATTTTGCGTTTATTATTACTGCAATTTTAGTTATTTACAAATAAATAAAATGATTATAGATTATTAAACTTGACGAAAGTAGAAAACTTCTTGTGTAAACAGATCTCAAAATGTCTTTCAGGTTTCGTCTCGGTGTCTCCACAAAGTTGGACATGTTGAGACACACAATTGCAAATAAAACGACAGCGGTAAAAGATACGCCCAAGCATGTTAATATCAATGCCCTTCTTTTTAAGTACCTTCAAAATATGCTAAATATAATCATTAAAAACAAAAAGAAATAATAAATGTTAAAAATTATGCCTTTTTCTTTTTTTAGAAATATTAATTTTTCGTTGAAAATTGATTTTAACTCTTATACAATTCTTTCTTTCTCATATATTTTGTTCAATACTCGGTGGCGTTCGGTGTACTGTCTTTCATGTATGCCCATAAGAAGAAATGATATTTCTTCAAGTTTCGGTGATCTAGTTGGCCATTCTATTATACCTCTCTGACCAATGCATCTCTCCTCGAAGAGGTTATGCAATGCTGCTCTTAGATTCCATAACTTAGCTCCATTATGAAGGAATCACATTGGTGTTGAACAAAAATGTTTATACAAGGATTGATATAAGACAATGCAGATAATGTTGCCTAGGTTGGTCTAGGACTTTGCCTATCTGTATAAACGAAAAGCAAGTAAATACTCGTAGTTTCTTCTGAGGCACAAGTATATGAGGAAGAGGAGATTTTACTGATTAATTAAATAAATCATATAAGTTAATTTCTCGTTTGAATATCTCATAACGATCCTTTTGTTAATTGCGTTTAAGACAGAATTATTCTTTGACAATCTGCATCAGTTGGATATTTATTTACAGTATCCGAACTCAAGTTGCTTACAAAATTTTTGTAGCTTATGTCAAAAGCACTACATCTATTGGAAAATTTCAGATAAAACATCATGCTTAATATATATACATGAATGGAAAAGTATTAAAACGAGGAATTTATCCATCTAACAATATACAGGGTGAGGCATTAGTGCGTCAAAGCTCAATATATCCATTAATATTGAAGATATCAAAAAACTTTATGTACAAGAATCATAGACAGTTTTAAGCTACACATTTTAAAATTAATTTCATATATACAGGGTGTTTCATATCGCTAGGGTTAACCAAACATACATTTTCTTAAATGGAACACACTATATATTATTTCAAAATTTGGATTAAGCCCATCTTCCTCGTTCTTTCAATACAAGGTTTCATTGAGTTATACCGAGTATTTCAGAAGTTACGGTTAATTTTGTGTAAAAATCGTTGCGTATTTAACGTCCTGTGTATTCCATATGAAACAGCTTGAAATTATTAAACTTACTGGAATAACTTTTTTATACTGTTACACTTTTATAACGAAGTGGTGATTTCCCAATATTACGAAAACTGTGTACAGGGCGATTCAAAACACAAATGCATTATTTTCTTTTTTTTTATGGAACACCCTGTAGTTTATATTAAGAAAGGGAAGAATACTTGATATACTTACTTTCATTTTCATTAACCATTCCCTATATCTAAAATGGTTAGTTTCTGAGATATTTAACGATTTTTAAAGAAATGTGAACATTTTGGCAGTAATTGGAATATAATACATTAGCCATGAAACTGTGACATTAAAAAAGTCTGAATCATATTATTTATCAGTTAATCAACTAGTTTTATTTGTTAGTATAGTTTGTTACCTAGATTTTGCAAATTTAATTACTCTTTAAAATGAATTTTTCTGTTGTGGGATTGACAGATATGATATAGGTACAAGGAGAGTGCATGACAAATTGTCTACTTGCTAAATGAATTTACCAGGAGAGATATCCTGCCCGACGACAACCTGAAACAATAACCATGGAAAGGTTAATGGATCGCTTTACTCGGACAGGTTCTGTAATACATATATGAAAAACATGAAAGAGCGAAAACTGTTCTTACCGAGGAAAAAGAATTCAATGTGGTTCTTGCTGTTACGGACAATCCACATATTAGTACCAGAGAAATCTCGCAGCAACAAGATACTAGTCAAAAGGCTGTCCGAAGAATACTCTGTAAAAATAAATGTCATCCATATCGTACGCGATTGCATCAGGAGTTACTCGACGATGACTTGGCCCGTAGAGTTGCTTTTTGCGAATGGACTCAACAACAAATCCGCAACCAAAGAGATTTCTTTAATTTTGTTCTTTTTAGAGATGCACCTACATTTCATAAAAACTAACCATTTTAGATATAGGGAATGGTTAATGAAAATGAAAGTAAGTATATCAAGTATTCTTCCCTTTCTTAATATAAACTACAGGGTGTTCCATAAAAAAAAAGAAAATAATGCATTTGTGTTTTGAATCGCCCTGTACACAGTTTTCGTAATATTGGGAAAACACCACTTCGTTATAAAAGTGTAACAGTATAAAAAAGTTATTCCAGTAAGTTTAATAATTTCAAGCTGTTTCATATGGAATACACAGGACGTTAAATACGCAACGATTTTTACACAAAATTAACCGTAACTTCTGAAATACTCGCAAATTTGAAATAATATATAGTGTGTTCCATTTAAGAAAATGTATGTTTGGTTCACCCTAGCGATATGAAACACCCGGTATATATGAAATTAATTTTAAAATGTGTAGCTTAAGACTGTCTATGATTCTTGTACATAAAGTTTTTTGATATCTTCAATATTAAGGTATATATTGAGCTTTGACGCACTAATGCCTCACCCTGTATATGAACGGAATAAATTGGCCATTCTTAAAAGAAAAATAATTGAGATCACAAAATTAAATTAAGCGTTTTCACAAATAAACAAGTGACGAGGCTTTTTAAGAATTGCATATTTTTGTAAAACACTCTGTATCGCTTAAATTAAGGAAGATATAAAAATATGGATTCCACCAATCGATTTCTCTTTAAAACGTGGGTTAGTTTTTGTCTAATTCTTTCAGAAACGTAAAAAGATATCGAATTTCCCCGCTGTGTATAACAACAAGTTCAGTTACACTTCATAAAACAAATGTAATTCTTTGCAATTATGATACATAAGTATGATGTAATTAGAATTCAAACAATATCTTACAAATATTATAATAACAATATATATCTTGTCCATACCAATCAATAGTCGATTCATTATAAGGTTTATACAATTTTAACATTTTTGGGCAGGCGTCGGCGTCTACTTTTCCAACTGAATTGCTCAACACTGCTACGCAACTACTACTACCGCTGTCGTTTGACACGTTACATTCGAATATGGTGTTTTGAAACTCTTGGCGCATTCCAGAAACTTGCAAGCACAACAAGTCTTTCGAGTTATTGATCCTCTTTAAATATAATTCATGTTTCCATATCCCGACACTACCTCCTCTACGTTTCAGGCATCTATCTAACCGTGCTGCTAGACCATTTTTCTTGTATCGTACTTTCCTTGGCGGTTTTTGGTATAAAAAGACAGGCAACGTTGATGAGGAAGGGCCTGCAACATCAACACTAGAATTTGCCGGTAAATCTGCGTTATTTTGTTCCTCGTTCTGGCTAAATAAAACTGCGGGGGTGGAATCTCGTGAGCTCGAATTTTGTGAAATTCTTAGTTGCCGGCTGTCCGGAGAAGTATTCGGTGTTTCCACATCTTCAATATGTACATCCTCTTTGTGAAATGGTGAACAAGTATCGCTCGAATACTGTGATATATTTGGCATTTCGTCATCACAGCTGTCATACGTGTTGCTTAACGATTCCTTTTTATTATAGTTCGTAAAAGTACTAAATTGGCTTATCGATAATGGATCTTCCTGTTCGGAACTATCAGAAGAAGAAAACATAGATATATTAAGACGATTATCATGATTACGTTCAACATCTTTTCTAATAAACGGCCTAAATTTATCTCTAAAGGCACGCGAATTGACCCGCTTCTTCCAGTTTCTTAAGTTAGAATTGTTACCTATTATTGGCGATTTATGTCGTTCATCGTCATCCTCTCTAGCATTTAATGTTGGTGAACGTTCTTCCGGAACACTTTTTCTTCCAATGATGGGCGAAAGATCTGGTTTATATTCACATTCAGTAGGTATTATTTCACTTATTGCAGGCTTAATTTTACTTCTTTTAATTCTTCTTTTATTACTACTGTAGTTGGAATTAACTGTGTTATCAGCATCTGAACTTGAACTGCTCCACGAAATATCGATGTCGTTCGTTTTTATTCTATTCAGTACTTTTAACGGAATAGGTTTTGGCCAATAACCGCGTTTTTTACTAATCATGTTGTTAAAATAAAAATTAATCTATTTAAACAGGATTTAAAAAATGTCAAAATTCAACTAAATTAATGAGGTTATACAAGTGGATGTCAAAAAACAGCATAGCCATCCCATGGATACACAGATTAAATATACCTACATTACTACCAACCTTGGTATATGTAAATTCGTAAAAAAAAAATCAGCGTGGTGTATTATTGGTAGCATATAATACGGTGTAATTTAAGATGCCACCGTAATATATTCGGTGAGATACGTACAGTTACTGATAAAAGTAATGGCTCCCCCTACCAAGCAAAAAATATCAAACCTACATTCATTCAAGTTATTATTAGATAACAGAATTAACGACATCTAAAGATACATGCTTTTCCTATTTCAAATCTATACAATTTTAGTAAGGTTAGAGGCCATATTATGAGACACCGTCCTAATTTATGAGTATTTATGAGACAAAAAATGAAACATCTAAATTTAAACTGCAAAGCAATATTTATCACATCTAATTTAAAAAATATTTTGAAACAAATGATTGAACTTGTACTTAAATGCAAAACTTGCACTTAAATAGGCGTAAATATGAGACAACAAGATTAATATGCTTTTAAATGGCAATTTAAAAGCATAATTATTACATTGTTAAGGGTCATAGTTTGTAGTGTAGTTGTAAGTGTATCATAATATCTTCACTACTAATTGAAATGTCCGCAAATTAAATGCGAATTTTTTAGCGAGGAATTTCCATTTACTAAATAAAGGCTATACTTTGAAGCATATTAATTTCTCTAAAAGAGAGTACTGCTTTGATAAATTTCTTTAGAATAATTAAATTCACTTTAAAGCAAAGCCTTTATTTACAAAATCAACATTCCCCGATAAAAAATCGCATTTAAATTGCCAAAGATGGTTCATACATACATAGTTTGGTATGAGACCCGCAATATAGAAGTATTATATACCGGGTGTTCCAACAAGGGTAACGAGGTACGGTATTAGGGAAACGGATGTACCTAGAAATTTGAAACAAAAAAATGTGGAGTAAATCGGCTAAGAGGAAATGCTGAAAATTATTTTTGAGTTTCTGAAATGCCCTTCAAGGGTCGTAATTGCCATCCTGAATTTTAAACCCTGTTTTCTGCAAAATTTTCTTATATTAATGATAATCATAGTGAATACTATTTTAAAGCTGAGACAAATTCAAATATTTTTTGTTAAATGCTTTTTGCTCTATCTCTGAAAAGAAAGTGGTGGGGGCGCTAGAATATTTTCGGAAATAAATGTCGATCGACGTAGGATAAATTCCTGCATAGAAAATGACGGAAAGCACTTTGAACATTTATAAACACTTTTTGATTTTCCTTTCAATCAACCTTGTTGTGTTTTATCGTTCTCAAGTTGTTAGTTTCATAGATTCTATAATTTATTATTATTTTATAAGCATTGCGGCTCGTTGGACTTTAAGTTAGTTTCCTTACTGTTCCCACACTTTATATTTTATAATTGTTTTGGCCTGTTGGCTTTCGAAGGTGTTGTAAAAAAAAGTAACAAAGATAAATAACAAAATTTTATTTCGATTTAAAATATCGTTTGGCATCCCAAATAGTAAATTAGCATTTTATTTAGTAAATTAGGAATAACTAAACATTAATAACACACCTTAAAGTGGAAATGCTTCCCAAAATGTAATTTTTTTTTAGTATAAATTTCTTTATTCATATCTTAGGTTAGGATAAAGATATTGAGATGCGGTTTTCACTGGTGTGTTAGGCTCTTGATTGACTATGTAATGACGTAAAAAAAGTGATATCATTGCATTTAATTTTTTTGCGATTATGTCAAAAAAACACCATGTAGCGGCAAAGTAAGCAAACAATCACCTCACTCACAGTTCAATTGATAGTCTAGGAAACTCCCTTTTTGACGACTCCAAGTTTATTAAGATACGTTAAGCCTTTTTAGAGTTATCGACATTTATTTCCGAAAATATTCTAGCGCCCCCCACCACTTTCTTTTCAGAGATACAGCAAAAAGCATTTAACAAAAAATATTTGAATTTGTCTCATCTTTAAAATAGTATTCACTATGACTATCATTAATATAAGAAAATTTTGCATAAAACGGGGTTTAAAATTCAGGATGGCAATTACGCCCCCTGGAGGCGATTTCAGAAACTCGAAAATAATTTTCAGCATTTCCTCTTAGCCGATTTACTCCACATTTTTTTGTTTCAAATTTCTAGGTACATCCGTTTCCCTAATATCGTACCTCGTTACCCTTGTTGGGACACCCGGTATATGGAAGTAACTTAACATTTTGTCATAGATCTCATTAAATATTTTCCTTTTACTTGAATTGTTGTGTTTATTTATTAAACCTATCTGCATATATTTCACATTCCTAATAATACAAAAAGAAACATAAAATATGAAAACACTTTAAACCTCTATAAACAAGGCGATAAGAAGTGCATACCTACATTTGGTGTGGATACGATAGATACCTACATATGTGGTAAAGCAACTGCTATGCGGTTTTCGTAATGTTTCTGTATTTTAATAAATCTATCATACCTATACTTACATAGGTAAGTTTAAATTAAATTCAAAGAAAACTTTATACTATCAAAATATGTGTTGTATGTACTTTTAATAATTAATTAAGAAGAGAGAAAAACAACGTATAGGTATACCTATATGTAAAACTATTATAGGTTGTACTTACATTGTACTCATATATCAGATTGGTTATTTCGTCGGTATGTACCTATGTATATACGCACACATAAGAAATATTGATTTTTATGTGTTTGCATATTGCGCGTGTGTTTGTCAAAGCACCTGCAGATGTTGCATTTACGAAAAGATGAATAAACAAAGAAGACTGTGTCTATACATTTCTTTTAATCTATTTTTTAAATACAATTACAGATGGTGTTTTTATAATTTTATAGAATTACATATATGTAGGTATTAATAAATATTTTTTAATATTTGAATTTGAAAAACAGCTGGATCTATATTAATAAAGAACTTTGCTTATTTATTATTCGCGATGACAAACAATAAACAATACCTATAATACTCATTTTGTGTGTTAATACTATAGGCGAAGCGGTTTATAATAAAAAATACTTTTAGTTGGAAATATATTCTGAAAATCACATTAAGGATATACAAGGAGTAATCAATAATTTTGTACAAATTTCAAATTATTGGTCTTTTGTTTAATATTTAACGATTATTTAGTGCGCACACGTAGATGATAATCTTTATTAAGCTATATTTTTATCTTTAAAAAGAGCACGAGAAATAATTTATTGATAACAATATACATAAGCACCTAATATTTGGTAGGTATTATAATGAAACAACAGTATTAATGAAAGTAGCTTCAATCATTTGAAGTGTAATACTCTACTGTCAATACCTATACATGTCAATTTATTCGATCACTGTAATGTGTTAAAGAGGAATACATATAATTAATTAATAATTTAGTCCCAGATCGCCCTCTACCTAAAGTGAGAATCAAAAGAGAGCTCAGCATTGCGAACGACTAGAGACCCAACTACATCTGCAGACCACCCCTAGAAGCAACAAATAGGGAAACACAATCCCTATTCTACCTACTACATATCACAAGGGTCATGATGCGGACCCACCCAGAGATTACAGGGCTAAGGATAGAAAAATCCAACCGTAGCAAAGAGAAGTGGATCATCGTCGCCAATAACTTAGTCGCTCTAAATGTTCTGTATACTACAACCTATAGTCGACAAGCCCCACCACTAGTAAGCCGCGCCTCTCCGAGCGCATATGAACGTAAGAATGCAGCGTTAGAAAAGATAGGACCTCATTTCGCGGCTTGTGATTGGTCAATTATCGAGGCACGTACACACTATGTAAAATACTGTGCTTAGACGTATGAAATTTGAAGGCTTATAGTTATCGTCATCAAATAGGTTAAAAGCGATACATCAAGTTTATTTATGCTCTTTTGTTCGTATGTATTTGCTCGAAGGATTCTCAAAAAATCCTTCAGGAAAACATACAAGTCTATTTGAAACGTCAATTAACAGGACCTTGATTGGACAATATATCGGTTGCCAAATACCGTTTGAAGAAAGTTACTTTTAATATGGGCTTTACGAGCAGGCCCCATTGTGCTGGTAATTCGTACAAATAATCCATAAATTCAGGTTGTAGGAAATGTAAAAATATGTCGGCAGTTAACGAACCTTGATAAAAAAAAGGTTCAAGTACATACATATCTACTACAATTCCCAACCATACGTTTACAGAAAATCCCTCCTGAAATCGTGTTTGTCGAATTTGAGCCTTTTATACCGTCAGCTCCAAATTAGCTATCTTTTCATTATAATATTAATTTATGATGGTTTTATAAATTATTTATTTTATTTTCTTGACAAATAATATATGTCAATTACTCTACGATTATTAATTATATTTCACCAATTATTAACTTATTTCCTCTTATACATAGTTTAGTTAGTAATAGTTTGCTCATGCATGGCATCCTAGCATTAGATAGCTTCAAATTTGTTGCAGCTAGACGATTCTTTTCAATTGAAAACTTTCATAGATAAAATAAATATACTTCATAGCACTAAACTATAGCTTCATTAGACCTAACCTCACTGATGTATAGGTACTAACATTCCGACAGATCTGGCTATTAAGTACGTCCATAAAAAGACATTGAAATGACAAGACAAGATTATACTCTATCTATCTACTATAGATACCACAAAACGATTTCATTCCAATCTAAATTTCAAACTAATATTCTATATAAAAGCTATGTTGATGACTGTATAATAGGCATAACATCAGAAAACAGAATCAAAGATATTTTAGAAGCCTTTAACAATTTAACAATCGAAAACGAAAACAATAACCAAATTAACTTTCTATAGATTTAACATTAAAATCCGACAAGAAAACAGAATTTTAACAAAAATGTACATACCTACCATAAACCCACAGCATCTAACAGATATTTAAATTTTAATTCTTGCCAACACATTTCTGTGAAAAAAAACTGTTGTTACATCATTATTTGACCGTGCTATTAAATGAATAAGCCCAATATTTTACATACAAAAGATATCTTGCAGTTAAAGAAGTAGGTACTCAATCTCTTTCATTAACAACATTTATAAAAAAGATTGCATAAAACCCACAATAACACCAGATTTCCTGCTAAAGAAAATAACCATCCTTCTCTTAAATATGTTGCGCTCCCGTATGTTAATACCTTGTCTGAAAAAGTAAAAAAAAAGCCCATAAAAATCAAACTATACAACAAACACATGTGATTTATTGTATGTAAAATTCTCTGTAATAATATAGTATAGTACCTATACATAAGTATACATATAGCACAAATTATGCAACATCTTTCTGATGGCCACAAATTTTCAAACAATGTGACTATACGCTTAAAAAGCATACTAATACACAGAATCATTCTTTTAATTTTAATGGAACTAAAATTCTGAACATAGAACACCGTTATAATGCCTAGAATGGTGCTAGAAATGCTGCTGCAAATTAAAAAACACAAAAATTATGTTAACGATATTAGACAATATAAGATATTGCAAATCTTTCAAATGTGTGTTTTCCATTTTTCTCAATATAAAAATGAAATAATATGAAATTTATAATTTTCTATTGAATTAACCATGTACGTATACCTACTACATATTTTCATATAGCAACATAATAATTTTTTTTATATGACGTACAAAAAATATGTAAAAAGTACATTTCAAGATTAACGTTTTCTTCACTATTTTAAAATTATAACAATATCACACGTTCACAATGACATATAATTAAAAAAAATTAAATAGTTCCAATATGTACTTTTTTTACACAAACGCTGAAATGTGCGAAATGAAATGAACATTTGTTTCATTTTATAATTTTTTTTTAATTATGCAATTATAAAGATAACGTTTGCTTTTCTTACTTGTTCTAACGTTTTAGCAAAATTTTTATTTCAAAAAATTGACCATGTTTTTCAACATAAAAGTTGATTTTTCTCGAAAACGGTCAACTTTAGAGCTCATGATCAACAGTACCTTTTTTATGTAAAAAAAATGGCGGTTCAAATGAGCGTCTCAAAACCGTACTTCTTCAAAATCTTCACCAATTATGACTTAAATTTTTTTTCTCGTCCACAACTTAGCTTATTATGAGTAGTAAATGC
Organism: Holotrichia oblita; assembly: GCA_023690525.1. Taxonomy (NCBI): domain Eukaryota; kingdom Metazoa; phylum Arthropoda; class Insecta; order Coleoptera; family Scarabaeidae; genus Holotrichia; species Holotrichia oblita. Next base: position 10,016,468 of record CM043024.1, on the reverse strand, counting down.
TTACAAAAACTGTTTTCTTTACGATAAACGGTTCCGGAGATATTTGCAAAAAACGAATGTTTTAAATTAAATTTCAGCACCCTGTATCTCGAAAACGGTGCATTTTAGAGCGTAAGTTGATAGAAACTTTTTTCAAATTTTTTGACAAGCTATCACATCCTGAAGTCCTGCGAATATATTATGAAATACCCTGTATAATTCCATTCCCAATCGTGATAATTGTAACTTGAAGTTCGGAATTAAGCATATATAGAAATTGTTTTAAAATGTTGTTTAATCTTTATTTACAGTTTCAGATGAAACATATTTTTAGCAATATAGGTATTGATTTATTTAATAAAATACAAAACGTTCTAAAAGAAAAGTGAAAAAGCACTTAATTTCCGGTTAAATTGATTTTACGAGTTTGTACTCGTAAAATACTTGAATTATGTAGCTGCAACACTTCCATGTATAGAATATTTTCACTGATCCTGAATTTACAATCACCCTGTATAGTTCAAAATTTTACCAACTTTTCCCGACATTTTGCTCGACGACGCATTCTTAATCGAACTAAAATTATAATTAATAATGATGCATGGATGTTTTATTATAAATTAATTATATAAAATCAATTAATTAAATTAATTAAGAATATAGAAACTAGAATCATACAAATTTGCACGTCTGTAAACAGAAAAACCCACGTAACAGAAATTTATTAATGGTATTCTTGTTTTTCTTTCTGTATATATTACATAACAAGTGAATGCAGGCCAGCTTTTTTCTTAGAAATACACTCTTTGTTCACAACTGTAATCGGTGTGCTTTGAGGATTAAGCCGAACACATATGTTATTTGGTGGTGAATTCGTTTTCTTTATCTTTCCAAATAGAAAATAGTTTTGATATGCAACGTTAGACGTTCATTTTATTTTAATATAACATTAGAAAAAAAATGAGATTTTTATAGGGAGTATACCTACCTATTATGAATTCTAAACTTATTTTCATCGCATTCAGTCTATCGTGTGATATCGCCCGCAGTTTACAGTAGTAGACGCAAGTATTAGGTTAGGACGGAGATATTTAATCGCTTTAGTTTGGTGTAGGTACTTTAAAAAGTGTTAGGTACTCCAAAATGAACTACAGTGAAATGATTAACAGAATACAGAAATATCAAGCGACTACAAATTATCGCCTCATATATGGAATAACCCACAGAAGTTGGGAAATGGACGGTTGGTCGCACAGTGTCCCACTGGAAAAATCCCAAATATTTGTCTCTGGCATTCCTCGCGATGCACTTGAAGACGAACTAATTCCTTTTTTTACAACCATAGGAGTTGTTCTAAAATTTAAATTACTAACAATAAAAAACAGTTTATATAATAGTGGATGTGCTGTGGTCACTTATTGCCATAGCAGAGTAGCAGAAGTTGCTAGTAAGGCGTTGAGTGACACGCATTTTAACGGTATTATATTAACAATGGAAAAAGTAAGTGACAATTGCCGACTCTACCTGGGAGGTATCCCGGAAACGAAGAGCAAAGATGAAGTGTGGAAAACACTAATACATTGCGGTATAACGGGTATTGTGGATGTTATAATGTACAAGTCCTACCGTAAAAATTGTTTAAATAGAGGATACGTTTTCGTCGAGTTCCGTACGTACGTGGAAGCTGCACAAACTAGACTGTTGCACAAGAATTTGATTTTGTGGGGTCAGAAAATGGTGATAGAATGGTCCGTACCACTTCCGGCGATCAACGATGATATCATGTCTAAGGTAAATTATGGTCTTTTTCTATAAACCTATACTTTACATAGAAAATACCTGGGCAAGATGTAAGGCAAGGTTGTTTCTTTTCACTCTAAACAGTCATATATGTAATTACTTTTTATAATAAATTAGTTTTTGTACGGCATTATCCATCTCACATCATTTTCATTTAATTAAACATTCTAAATTGGCATGAATACTCAATAAACATATTGGAAAGTACAGGTTTTACTTGTAGGTTATGTTTCGCTAGTGTTTTGACATTTCGGCGAGGATTTTCAGTTGATATCCAGTCAGAATTACGAAATATCGAGCGGCAATTTTAAAAACTTCGTTCATGAATATAAAAATAATAATCATTTTTATTTTGCAGTATCTTTTATAGAATTATTTGATAGATTTCAGCAATTAAAAAACATATCTCCTCTTGCATTTTATTAAATTCAATGCAAATACGTTATATAAAATAGGAACGTATCTAAAGAATTAGCTTAGTTTTAATTGCAATTAATACCATTTAAGAGACGTTTGATAATATTGAAAATATCTTCAAATTTAGTCAAAATAGTATCTAAATATTCATAATTGTCTTCTTAACATTAAATTACAAATTTAATTATTGTGTACGACGCGTAAATAATTATTTTAAAAATAAATTTTATGCATTAACATCAAATTTCACTGTGTACATTTAACAAAACACAAAAGAAGATATGTTTTTTAGTCACTGAAATATACAGGGTGTAACAATAGTGCGATATTCTTCCATATCTCCTTTGTTATGCAAAGTACATCAAATATTTAAATACGAAAGTTGTTTAGTTTTATGAAATTTATATTGTAAAATTATTCTACGATATACAGGGTGTTTAGTTTGCCGGTAACCACCAGTAACTTAACATTTTTAAATGCAACACCCTATATATGATGACATTTTTGAATTGCCTGGGGAATTTTAAGACAACTTTATACAAGATAATATTCAGTTATTTTCATTAGTTTGCAAGATATTTACATTTAGCTATCTTCAGAAGTATGCCATTATTTCGGTAACGGAAAAATGTAACATTATAAAACTTAACATAACGTTAGAAGCATCTTCTGTGATGATAATAAACAAATGTAGACTTGAATACGGTATACATTAATAATATAATAATAATAATAATAATACGGTATATATTAAAACCATTAATTTTAACTACATACATGCTTTATTCATACTGATAGGTAATAAAATTCCGCTTTCAACTAACCTGTAAAAATATAGTGTTTCAATTTGAAAAAATGGAGATTTTCGCAATTCAATTGTTTCAAAAAGACACTGATTTCTAGAACACTCTGTATACCGTATTTAAGTCTACATTTGTTTATTATCATCACAGAAGATACTTCTAACGTTGTGTTAAGTTTTATAATGTTCCTTTTTTTCCGTTACCGAAATAATAGCATACTTCTGAAGATAGCTAAATGTCAAAATTTTCAATCAAATCTAAATATCTTGCAAACTAATGAAAATAACTGAATATTATCTTGTATAAAGTTGTCTTAAAATTCCCCAGGCAATTCAAAAATGTCATCATATATAGGGTGTTGCATTTAAAAATGTTAAGTTACTGGTGGTTACGGGCAAACTAAACACCCTGTCACCCATCGTAGAAAAATTTTACAATATAAATTTCATAAAACTAAACAACTTTCGTATTTAAATATTTGCTGTACTTTGCATAACAAAGGAGATATGCAAGAATATCGCACTATTGTTACACACTGTATATTACTTATTAATTGTATTAAGAGATACTGTAAAATAAAAAATGATTATTTTTATATTCCTCAACGAAGTTTTATAAAATTGCCGCTCCATATTTTGTAATTCTGACTGGATATTACTGAAAATCCTCGCAGAAATGTCAAAATACCAGCGAAACATAACCTAGAAATAACACTTTTTAGAACGATTTTTAGGTATCTTAGACTGATCTCCGCAAGAAACGGGGGGCCGTTTTGGACTCAGTAAAACCTGTACTTTCCGTTAAATTGCCTATAAACTGCCAATTCAGTGGTCGACATTCGGAAGTTTAGCCGAAAATAGAAATGAATGAAAATGTGGGTTGTCCAAAAAAAGAAACTGTAAACATAGTAGGGTTGGACGCAGAATGAAATATTTTACAACTTTGCTAAAGCATTCCCTCTATCTAAGTTCAACATTTTACGCGAAAATGCACTATTACAGTAAAAAGTGAGTAAATTTATGCATCACTTCAGATTTACTCTATTAAAAAAAAAACAAAAAATCCAAAAATAATCCAAGTTTTATTACCATTGTGTTCTTATGTAGGTATAATATCTGAATATCTCTATCTATTCTGCAATACTTCTTTGATTGTAGTAGGTTTATTTCTACAAATGCTGAAACATCTTTACATTATTATTTGTTATAAAATCGTATTGAATGCGAATATTTTTGTAGGCGATTCAGGTAATTGTTAAAAACACAAGAAAATTAAACAGATTGTTTGGCAATAAAACATTGGCAACAACATTTTTCTTCTTGGTTGTTTTTCCCGTGGGTATTCACAAAACTGCAACAATAAAATATTTCTTGAGGAGTGAACATTTAGAACATTCTTTTTATTGTATTTTGTAATTTGTGATGTGAAGTGACATCTAAATTTACCCACTTGTTACTGTAATACTGCGTTTTTAACCTATAGCAAAGCTATAGCAAAGTTGTAGAATATTTAACTCTGCGTTTTACTGATTAATAATATACCGGGTGTTCCATTTGAATTAACGGAGATTTTTCATATTTTTCTTCGTCAAATTCGACATTTTCTGGGCACCCGTTATACAGTAGGCAAGTTTCTAACATAGTGTTTTGAAGAACCATTATTGCCTAACATTTTTGATCAAAAAATAATTTTTCTATTAATTAGAGTAACCACAAAATTTAAATACATATTATGATTGACGAAAATTTAAGTAAGCCAAATATCTCAAAGACCGTCAGTTTTTTCATATGCATGAATACCATGCATAAAGTTCCTTTTATTTCTCTAGTGCGTCCAAGTACCATATCTCCCCTTGTAAATATTTTTTCTGAAAAACCATTATGCGGACGTTACTTGAATTGATATGGCACATGTTCTAAAATTACTTTCACTTATACAGGGTGTTCCATTTTCACTGAACAAAATACAACTTTATTATTTTAAATACAATGGTATAAGTTTTTTCAATGCAATCGATTCTACGCATTATTTGCAAATATTATGTATTAGGGTTCCCTATACCTAAATTCTACTGTTATTTACAATTTTCCGTAAGATACCAAACTTCTGCAAACGAATATAGAGGGTCATAGATACTGAGAACTGTCATAACTTTCAACAAAATTTATACAGGGTGTGCAGAAATTAGCAACCGATTCAGATATCTTCAAACATTAACAATTCTCTTTTTTTTTGAATGGCACATAGGCAGGGACCAGGGGTCAAGTGGTGCCTCAATTGAAAGGAAATTAAATTCTCTTTGCAACGATTCCATATTTGTTAGACTTCACTCAAACCACGGACAATTCTTTTTTTATAAAAAGATCCAGAAATAAAAGAAATTTTTGCTGCTTGCGTTTATTTTGTGTTTTCAAATGTAAAATATACATGTGTCCCTCTAGACAACAACTTTAACACCCTGTATAATGATATTTTTAAATAGCTAAGGCCTGATTTCATAATAATAAACATATTTTTCTTTGGATCGATATTCAAGCCCAATCCTTATCGCCAAAATTAAATACAACAAAAAAAGAATTCGAAAGTGTAGTAGCAGCGTGACGTCGGAACAGCACTACATTTTTCTTTATGTCATTGATTATTAGACATATTAGCTGCTATCTTTTACGGTTCTCGAGTTATTAGAGATTTCCTGATGAATGAATGATGTATTTGTACTATAAATACGCATAGTTGATATCTGTCAAGTAAAATGGCAAATGAAATACATTACAGAAAAGAAACGATATTTTATATTTATTTTCCATTCATGAAGAATTCTGTAGTAGAATTGTAAGTAGCACAAATCGAGTATACGATGACAGATTATATTACATTCTCCATGAATTGAAAATAAATCTAAAATGTCATTTCTTTTCTGTAACATTTCATTTGATATTTATTTGCTTGACAGATATATTCTCTGCGTATTTATAGTACAAATGCAGTATCAATTATTTTGTCATTCAACGATTACTTGATTTTAAGTGCATTAAACAGCATATTTTTCGGACTTTCACCAGAAAAGTACTTATAACTCGGAAACCGTAAAAAATACAAGCTAACATGTCTAAGAAGGGATGATAGAGAATTATTAAGTGTATTCAAAAATGCAATAATATATAGGGCGTTCCATTTAAAAAAAGTGACTTTTATCGACGTAAATTTGGTCGAAATGAACGTTAATTTTGGACGACCCTGTATAAATTATCGTAAATTTTAGCGAAGATATCTTTGATTAAAGAACATGAACGGGCTTCTGGGGCCCCCGCGATATACGCAGGGTCGGCCCCAACCGATCATACTACAGTAGACACCGCTTAGAATCACGTTGGTACAGAATATTTATGAGTCAAATAAGCGGCCTGCAGGGAAACTATACTATAAAGTACTACTTACATACATATATGAAGTCCGTGAAGTAATTTACATGAATGAATAATGATTATACTTGATTAAAATATTATTTAATTGTGGTTTGACTACTGGTTATCCCTTATAAAACAATCTAAATTCTTCTGTAGATGCTCTTCTCAGTCCCAAGTTTCTTCTCAAGAGTAGCAGAACTGCACGAATTTCCTTTGATGTTGGAACCGCGCTATTCTCAAGATTATCGTTCGTCTCCTCTAGATTTTCACCATCTTGCAACTGCTGTTTCTCCAAAAAACTTTCCGCTATAGTTTCTTCGGAATCATTTTCAACTGCCGGCACAGCATCATCAAGAAGTTGATGATTTCGATGTTGATGACATAGAAGCAGACCATGGATAATATCTACTAGTAAAAAGTGATACCAAGATCCCCGCCTAAAGATTCTTTGTCTCCTAGAGCTCGAACCAAACACTCTTTTTCGTGAGGAAAATGTATCATGCATCTGTCGGACATACTATAGATATCGTCCCAAAAAACATTCCTTGGACAGTATTTTAGACGTAGTAGCTTTCCTCATAGTTGTGGAGATTATGTATGAGGGCAGTGGCACTGCTGACTTTAGTCACCGCGACCTGCATGGACCTATTGTAACATTGCCCTTGTAGTTGTTAGACTAGTTGGAGGCTTTTGATGAACCTTTTCAATTGACCAGTAGCGACAATTATGTCTGTTCCCAGTGTCGTTGAGACAAAACGTTGCCTCATCTGAAAAAATGATGTGATCTAAAACATTAGGCTGCTGCTCGATCAATTCCATCATTGTTTCGCAAAAATGTAGTCTACGATCTGGATCATCTTCAGTTAACTCATGGACGAGATACATTTTATAGACTTTCATTCTTGCTGATTTAAGAATCTTATGAGCAGATTTTTGAGAGATCTCATGAATCTGACCTAATTCTGTTGTGGACACGTGATGATTTTCTTCCACTGTAAGTAACACATTCAAACTAGTTTCTTCATCTGTTGCTGTTAACGGACGTCCCCTTTTATAGGTAAATCCTTCACCTGACGAAAGACTTCAAACTTTTGAATTGTTCGGCATACCGTACTTTTACTAATGCGACGATCCGGATAAACAGTATTAAACAAAATACGAACCTCTTCAAATAAAAAACGTTGACGATCACCGTACCCACGCGGCATCATTAATATCTCAATTCGTTCTGATTCAGTAAGTTTTACTGCCATTTTCAAATGTGTCAACAATGTCTAAAACAAGTAAATTTATAGCGATGCAAAAGTTAAAACGCTTTTAAAACTGTCAAATGTGACGACAAAAAGAATGCAAACACTAAACAACAACTTTTTTCAAAGGTACCTTGTATTTTCTGTATTAGGACACTTTTTAATTTTTTAACTGTTTTCTTGTGAATAAAAATAAACATCTTAATACTTCCTGAACGTTATTTTTTTATTTTGCATTCGAAATTGTTAAAAAAATCTGGGGGTTCCGCTTAAAAAAAAAAGTTGGACGTATCGCCGATTAAACCGGAAGTGAAAAAAATATAAGCTGTATCGCATAAAATGCATTTACATATATGAACTATACCCCCATACCAAATTTCAGAAATCATAATTTTCAAATAACAAAGTTATTCGACCGTTCCGGGACTTTTTACTAACGCTGTATATAAAAGACAGACATAATATTTTTCATAAACTTACACTAGAAAATGGAGAACTTTTAATGGTCCATATTTGTGCACTAATGTATTGTTATATTACCTTTTACACATACTTTTAATTGTTTTTCAGGTTAAAATATTATTTATAAGAAATATTAAAGTTACTATGCCAGAAGAAAGTTTTGAGTTGCTCATTAAGGATAGCATAGGAAATATCCAACTGGAAAAGGTTTACAAGTTTAAGGATTATGCGTTTATACATTTCCTAACTAGGAATGACGCGCAACATGCATTGGAGTTATTACAAGGTAATAATCGTAGCTTAATTAATTGATTATAGAAAATATATAAAAAAATCAAAGAAATGCCTATAATAGGCGCTCATGCTATATTGTTGGAATTCACCTTGCGGGCGAATGCAATTAAAATAGTTTAAACATTAGAAGCGGACCACGTGGTTTCGACCTTCCAGGTCTCATCAGCGCTACTCCGAATGCAAGATCTAATTTCACCGCCTTTATTGTAATTCGATTTTAATTTTATTTCTCTTTATATGTTATTGATATTCCCTATGGTGCGTTGGACGTTGTTATATAGCGTTTTTAGATTCTATGTCGTAAATTAGAATTACTTTGTTGATAATTCCCTATATCTATCTACTGCCAATTCAACTTATTTGTATAATAATTCCGACAATGGACTAATTCCAACCGCATTCCCTCTAGCGAGCAAGGTGGAAAGTAGCACACCCCAAGGCACTACACAACACAAGTCGGTACAACAGATATCGATCTAGCTCGGACAATTCGTACATTGTCATTCCCGCTAGACGTCTTGATCTGCTAGCAGTCAATGATGAATAAGATCTTGCATTCTGAGTTGGTGCTGATGAGAGCTGCAAGGTCGAAACCACTTTGTCCGCCTCTAATGCTTGATCTATATTCATTCCATTCGTCCGCAGGGTGAATTCCAACTAGATACCATGAACGCCTATTACAGGCATTTATTTGGTTTTTTATATTGGCATTTCTCGACGACTATGTATATAATTTTTTCGTAAAAATCAAATTTTCTCGAAGTTGGCAATAAGTACATAAATAAAAGAATCTGAAAATGGCAGGTGAATAGAAGGTGTTCCGTTAAAAATGATCCAACTTTGATATATTGTACTTTTTCAAGCCACCTGCTGCTATAGCTAATTGTATATAATTTTAAAATGTACTCCTTATCGCCCTGTATATCTGATTGAAATGTCAAACTGAGTGGTGACTCATCCCGTATATACATATGTATGGTATATAGGTACTTAAAACATATATTTATGAAAACTTTGTTTTAGATAAGTTCAAACATTCGTTTATAGAAATCAGCTGGGCCAGACCTCGACAGTACGCACTAAGGAAGAATGGACACCTGTAAGTATGTACTCGAAGTAGTTATTATCTTGTAATATTTGAAGAACCGTTATGTTCAGTTCTTCTTATATTTAGCCCAGTAGGCATATTCCAAGTATTTCTAGTTTTTCCGGTATTCATTGTATAATTATTATTACACTTTATGTTCATATACTAGTCCAACTACTTTTACATGAATATATATCTCTCGTTGCGTTTTGAATCTCGTACCTATTAGTATTCTCAAATGAAATTATGAAATTAAATAGTAATCCAATATGTCAACGATGTAATAAAATAAGTGTTGAAAATACATAAAAAAAAAACTGTTAGCCAACGCAAGGTCCTAAAATTCTGCCGTTTTTGAGTTGAAAGAATAAATAAAACTAATTGGCATTTAACAATACAACTTATGTATGTACGTACATAATATATTACATACACTTTACCAACTAACTCAAAAAGTTTCTTGAGCGCATGTCGTTAACTGATAAATGGTTGATTAGGAATTTCTTCTTTTGTTTCAGAGAAGAAAAGTTGAACTCAAGCCAGCAGTCTGATACCGCCCCCAAATGTAATGAACAAAACTTATCAAATGAGGATGTAAGTCTTAATTTGTGACTGTACCCGCCATAAAAATTACTTGAATCGGATATTATTTATTTGTTTCAGGATATTTTTACCGCGTCAGAGGAGCAGATCACTAGTTTATTAAGTTACCTAGGATTAGATTAAAAAACACGTTTTTGTGCAAAAAGGGGTAGTTTCATATATGTATGTACGTATCTTTAAAATTTGTGAACTAACTTTGCTTTATACAGGGTGATTGATAATGAAACGGTCATACTTTACAGCATGTTGGCAAAGATCAGCAATCGATACAGGCCAATTTTCCTTATCCAAAAGTCAACCGTTTTCGAGATATTGTGGTTTTTTTTTTTCGAAGTTCACTATCATCTCTCACTCAAACTTAAAATTTACGAAAATAATGGAGCTTTTTCTCCATTTTTCAGTTTGTCTGCCTAGAGGACATCTCAACACACATTATTTATCGGTGACAATTACGTTAAATATGTTTTTTTCTTTTAATTTGTCCAAGTATATTTAACGTAATTGTCACCGATAAATAATGTGTGTTGAGATGTCTTCTAGCCAGACAAACTGAAAAATTGAGAACAAGTTCCATTTTCGTAAATTTTAAGTTTGAGTGAGAGTAAGTAGTGAACTTCGAGAAAAAAAAAGCCACGATATTTCGAAAACGGATGACTTTTGGATAAGGCAAGTAGGGCTGTATCTATTGAAGATGATTTATGCTAACACGCTGTAAAGTATGATCGTTTCATTATCAGTCACCCTGTATACATATTTGAAATATATTTTTAGATATGATAGAATCAAGTCTCATGACTACGAACTCATTTGTGATAGTAAGTGCCGTTATTTTGTCCGTTTCAGTTCACAAATTTTGAAAGTGATTTGTCGGCAAACTAGAATAAATATTTTGTTGATTTTTGTAGAGGATAATATGATTTAGTTATTTCTTTTGATGAGTTACGTTAATGTTTGTATTGTATTTATTTTCGAGAATATAATTTATTTTTTTTTGTTAAAAGCAATATATAGTTTATGGAAAAGTATAAATGTTCATTTTGAGGAACAAAATAAAGTATAGGTACTTATATTACTATTCGTTTGGTACATTTTTTTCTTTACTTCTTTTGTGACTTCTACATACAGTGAGCTACCATAGTTACGTCAGTTACATAAACATAATTTGTGTAACTTATGTGTCAGTATTAAAACGTTAAATTTGTTTGTAGAACATTATTATAGAATTATTCACAATGTACACAACAGAGGAACAAATTGAATTTTATACGTGGTATTTAGAAGGATCATCGTTACGCCAAGTTGCAGCTCTGTTTAGTGTCCAGTATCCGAATAGACCTATTCCTAGTCATTCAACGATAGCGAATGCAATTAATAAATTGAAAACTTGTGGTTGTATCAATACTATCCACAATAAAAAACGATCTAAAAGACCAAGAGTAATAACAGAAGATTTGAAATTAAACGTTGTTGTGGCTTATGTGGAACCGTTTTAAGGGTGTACTGCTGCTCTACTGGAATCTAATCGTAGACTGCGAGACGAAAGTTATGAAAGAGATAGTAAATGCAGTTTTTCAAAGTGGACGTGCGAAACAAAAATTGTGTTCGCTGACGTGCAGCATATTTTATACGGAGCGCAGAGACGATTGCCAATTGCCCATAATTAATACAAAATAATAATTTTGTGGTATATTTATAGTTTTTTGTAATTTACGGATTTTCTAAAATAAATTTCGTATTTTCTTATATTTTCATTGATATTAAAGCTGATAGTGACGTCTATATTCTAACGGAGTTGTGATTTCGCGCCATCTTGGCTGTTAGGAGATTTTTTATGTTGAAACGCCCTCTTAAAACGGAGGAAAAATGCTTCACGATTAATATTATGGTCTGTGACTACCCGATGTCGCTGATAACAATTCAAATAACTAGCTATGCTATACGTAGGCAACCCATTAATCAAGTAGAATCGGAAATCAGAATGTTTACACAATTAATAGATCAATCAGTAGATAATCAAAAAAAATCAAATAAATACAAACTACAGGAAGAACTGAATAACACGAGGATGATCTTTATTTCTGACTTACCTTTTCGGTCCGGGATGTACTACGGTGGTTTGACTTGACAGCTTTTGATGGGAATTCTCGAGGAGAGGGTGTTTGGAAACCGAAGGAAGATCAATTCATTATTTGTAAAGACAGTTCGGGATATATTTTTCTGGTTAGTTTTAAATCTCAAATTCACCTTTTTTTAAAAAAATATTACATATATCTCTTGAGACAACGTTTAAAACTGGTTTTTAGGTTAGAATTCTGAAGTTTAACCTTTAAAAAACTACTGGATCAAAAGTAAGATTAGGAATTTTAGCGGAGCTCAAAAATTGTGCGTCTGTATGATTTCAACGTTAGAAACGTATCTTCTGTCTGTTTCTATGGTAATTAATAAGAAAATCTGCAAATTCAAGGCTGTGATTGGTGGAAATGCGGTGTGATTAAAAAAACAAATGAACATCGTTTTTCCTTTTAAAACACTGGAAAATATTTCGAAAATCTCTTTTTGGATAAGAAAATGAAGTGGAAAAACGAATTCTCCGGATAAAAATAGGTTTATATTCGTAATTTCGCAAATTAAAGATGTTTCCTTTTTTAAATAAAATGTACCTGTCAGCTCTAATGTTAGATAGAAAATTCTCTTTTAAATGGAAATTTGCTGGTGAAAACATGGTGTAAAACGTGTTGCTGAATACCTAAGATCATTCTCAAACCTAGCCTGTTACCTGCGAAATGTTATTCAGCGAGTTCTAGAATCTGATTTTATCGGTGAGTTTTAAAAATGCTAACGGGTTTTTCTTGAATTTTTCCCACTCTTTCACAATATTATTTACAGTTTAATTATACAATCATGATTCTTACTACAAAGGTTTGAGTTTGTGATATACCGGATTTTATGGGCATTGTAATTGGAAATTCCCTCGGAAAGGATGCAAATTTGACATATCATAAGATCAACAGACTCGATTAGAATTCTTTCTGTATTTTTGACCCAGTGTTTGTGTCGTGTGAGTGGTTGTACGATGAGCTGAATGGTGTCAGACGTCTTAGAACTCCGAGTGCAATGCGAAACTGATCGTCCTTATCGTTTCAGCTTGGAAATCCTAAACTGGACCTTCACCTAAACAGACCATCGCATGTGTCGTAGCTAAGGTATATAGTACTGTACCAGGACAGTATATAAAAAAGGAACGTATCTAATGAATTACCTACCTTAGTTTTAATTGCAATTAATAACATTCAAAAGATGTTGAATCTAATATTAAAAATATCTTCAAATTTAGTCAAAATAGTATCTAAATATTCATAATTTTTGTATGACACGTAAATGTTTTAAAAATAAATTTTATGCATTAAAATCAAAACACTAACGAAACATAACGTAGAAATAACACTTATAAGAACGATTTTTAGGTATCTAGACTGATCTCCGCAAAAAAAGGGGGGCCATTTGGAACACAGTAAAACGTGTACTTTCCATTAAACTGCATATAAATTGTCAATTATTAATATCTCTTGTGGAGAGATACAAAAACGGATGCAATAACAAGAAAAGAAAAGGAACAGGGTTGGACCAAGATTACTAGATTAGTTGCTGATAATAAGATGGAAGTATTGAAGGAATTGACTGACACTGAGCAACGCTTAAAATCTATCTTGAATGTGTCTATCGATGGATTACAAAATAATGTCGACAGTGATCAAGCACCAATATTCATGTGTTGCACTAATAGGATCGCAGGAACCAGAGGCGGATTTATAAACGTGCCGGCGATAGGCTGAACCAAATTGCCGCCTATGGTATTGACTTGAAATTCCTCCGTTGCAAAACTAAAAATAGGTAATAAAATAAGTAATACGAAAATTATACAACCGTGTATAAAAATAAAACTCATATTTGATCTAGAAGTTGTCGCATTTTATGATAAATTTAACGCTAGTAATGATACTGGAAATCACCAGTTTACTTTTATTCCGGTTACAGAGAACGACATTTTTTCGGTTGTACTAATAAGTTTGTATATCCTCCAATTCCGTTGGATGTGATGAAATTAGTAATGAATTTATTACGTTGTGCTGTCTCCACATTTTGCCGTTTATGGCTCACATCTTTAATGCATGTACATATTGTAACCAATTGCTTCCCTTCTGCCTGGATCATTCCACTTCCGAAAAAGAAGTGTCCAAAGGTCACGGAAGACTTGAGACCTATTAGCATTTTTTGTGTATTTATATGTAGGTATATATGTATAGTTGTGCGTATGCCTTGGCATCTGTTACTGACGACATCTTTTCTGCTACTGATGCTGGCAAACTTACTTGTCTTATTCTATTAGATTTCTCACGAGCATTTGACACCGTGAATCATAAACTGCTCAGCTGCTTCGCTCATTGAAAGCTACTCTACTTATCTCACCGCTCACAGGAAGTAGTTGTTTTGAATACTACCTCTCCCACTCTACCAGTTCGAAGTGGTGTACCTCAGGGATCGGTCCTGGGACCTTTACTGTATTCAAGCACTGTTCGTATCATCTCTACGCTGACGACATTCAAATTTATTATTCCTTCGAACGTGCTGACTTAATTACAGCCACTGGTTTCATAAATGATGGTCTGAAGAATATAATCGACTTCTCTAAGCTACATTTACTAAACTTAAACATAAATAAAACTTCTGTTCTTCTTCTGTTTGGTAGAAAAGTTGATGTTGACTCTGTCTCTCATGAACTTTCAATTGAAGTAGATCGTATACCACTCCGCATAAGCAAGTCCGCTAAAAAATTAGGCGTAATTGTCGACTCAAACTTAAGATTTAAAGATCATGTGAGTATTTGTATTAAGCGAGCGTTTTCCGGTTTAAAAGCTCTGTACTCCCAGAGAGAGTGTCTGGCTACTAATTCCAGAAAGATGTTAAGACTTTGTCAATAGCAAGCGATCTTCATCTAGAATACCTGGTTCGTTGACGCTGGATAATGGTACCTCTTAACAAACCTAAGGATACAGTGCAGGCCTTTGCTGATGTGTTTGCTGATGCTTTTACTGGTGCCGACTCCACCGTAGATGCAGACCTGGATTGTGATATGAACCCTACTGCATTCGACATTGGAGAAATAACCAGTTCTGACGTTATGAAGGGACTTCAACTTCAACAAACTTAAAGCTGATATGACCAGTGGCCATGACGGTCTTCCAGGGTTCCTACTCAGAGATTGTGCGCCAGTGCTTTGTGACCCACTTGTTACACTTTTTAACTTGTCATTTCGCTCTTCAACCTTTCCAACATGCTGGAAGATTAGCAGAATTACGCCGGTTTTTAAGAAAGGAAATCGTTGCGATATCCGTAACTATCGACCCATAAGCATATTGTCAAATTGTGCCAAAGTATTTGAATTTATCTTGCATGATAAGCTATCGAATAGCATTAAGCCGTATCTGTCTATCAATCAACATGGTTTTATCAGCAACCGGTCTACCATTACTAACTTAGTAGAGGTTACTCAATATTTGAGTGAGGCCCTGGATACTCGGCAACAGGTGGATGTTATCTACACGGACTTCAGTAAAGCGTTTGATACAATTGATCACTCACTACTTACTGTAAAGTTACTCTCGATGGGTGCTTCCCCGAAATTTGTTACCTTTTTAAAATCATACTTAGATCAACGCAACTGCTATGTATATTACAACGGCTATACTTCTATTTCCTTTACTGCATGTTCTGGAGTACCGCAGGGATCCAATTTGGGACCGTTACTTTTTATTATTTACATCAACGATCTTTTGTATTCATTAGACTGTAGGATACTTGCATATGCCGATGACCTCAAGATTTTTAACAAAATTACTTCTGCATCAGACTGTTTAGACTTGCAAAGAAATCTCACTGCTATCAACGTATGGTGCATTGACAAATGTGCCATTCTGTCATATACTAAGCGTTCTCTGTAACCACTACTTATCAATACTCTATCAACGAAACCGTTATTCCGAGAGTCATGCAGTTCAAAGACCTAGGAGTGCTTTTTGATTCCCAGTTATCTTTCACACAGCACATCACTGATATTAGCTTATCTGCCTCTAAATCTCTAGGTTCCCTTATTCGCTCTTCACGATCCTTTAGTAACCCAGACACAGTTAAAACATTGTATTATTCTTTGGTTCGCACGAAATTGGAATATGCGTCGTTGGCCTGGTACCCTTACTATGTCTATCAGCAGCTGTTAGTGGAAAGAGTTCAGAAACGATTTTTGAAGTACTTATCATATAAATTGGATGGATTTTATCCAGTTCGTGGGTCTGATTACAACAATCTGCTTCTTCGACATGCATTTACGTCATTGGGTCAACGACGAATTGAAGCTAGTGGTAAATTTCTATGTAAACTTGTACACTACCTATAATATTGATTCTCCTTCCCTCCTACAACAAATTGACTTCGCGATTCCCCAATTCAATATTAGAACAACGAACACTTTCTATACGCCTAGAGCGCGCTCTAATGTGTTGACTAAAGCTCCATTGGTCCATATGTGTCAAAATGCAAACAAATTATACACTGATATATTCTTAAAATCTTAGTAGTTTCTTTTTTTGCACCGATTAATTGCTTATTAGTTATTTGCTAGTTATTATAATCATTTTAATTTTTATACTGTAAATGATAAACTGTATTACAATATGTACTATGTACTAATTCATAATATTTTTCTTGTAATTTTACCCTGTAAATGGAATTTTCTGTTGGGTAATAAAGATTATTATTATTAAGTGATGCACTGGTCTTGTCTCACTTTAACTACTGCGATATTGTATATGGTCCCTGCGTATTAGATTACATCAGCGCACAGCGTATTCAAAGGATACAGAATTCATGTACAAATTGATTTATGGTATCAGAAAATATGATGCTGTCACGTTTCTCATAAATTACCCGAGTTGAAGTGGTTAAACAATGAGTGATCGCCGCTTATACTGTTTCTACCACAAAGTTATCAGTAGCAAAGTTCCACCGTATTTGTATTTGAGACTTATGTACTTTTCGTAGTGACGTCCACAACATTAATATTAGATTTCCACATTACCTTACTCCGCCCTCTCATCGCACTGCCTTTTATGAGAGATCGTTTTCCTATAACATCACGCACCTGTACAATGATCTACCTGCATACCTCAAGACTTTATCGCACCATTGTTTCAAGTCATGTCTGCGCAAGATGATTCTCAGCTCTGCACTATAGCTTCAATTATGAGTGAGTGTATAAGTCGTAATATATGTATGTACATATATGTATGTATAATATTATTGTTCTTGCTCTACAACAGTTTCAGACGCGCACTTTATTTTTGTTTATCTTTTGTTAATTGGTTGAACTGAAAAACTACTACTACATACTTTGTCTGAGTTCAACCTTTTAACCCCTCACATTTTTTCTCTGTTTTGCATTTCTATGTTTTTTTTTTCTGTATCACTTGGGTTAATAAATGAATATTATTATTATTATCATACATATATTAATGAAAATGAAAGCGGAAAAAACTTTCGTCTTGGAAAATTTGCCGCCGTAGGCTATAGCCTAGCTAGCCTATTTAGAAATCCGCCATTGGCAGGAACAAATAAATGCAATTGAAGTTGTTGTGGTAAGTGTTGCAACAGTATTAATATGTACATATGTGTATGTTATCATGATGGACACAAAGTTATAATAGAAATAAATATGTTAATTTTTCTATTGTTTGCAGGACTCGCGGCAAAGTATTGCTCCTTCAAATGCCAGAGGAACAAGAAAAATAATTTAAGGTTTCTTCTGGAACGAAAGTGGAATTAGTTGCTTTGCAAAGGGAGTATCTGATGGGAAATGAAGAAGAGTACGATAAGATCAAGTTCCAGAAGATTCAATTAGAATTAGAATAAAAGTGTTGCTATTAAATAAACAATTGGAAGAAAAAAACTGAAAGTGCATGCATGTAACGTATGTATAATAACGTACGATTAATAACTTAATATACGTAAAATTGTTTTATTTTATTAAAATAGGATATTTAACGGAAATAAGAAAAATATGAAAGGCACAACTCAAATTTCTAAACTATATTTACCTACATATAGACTTTTTGATATAATTATTTATTTATTAATATAAAGTACTAAGGTACTTTTTGTACATTTTACTACAAAAGATTGTTCTTACTCGGAGCAATATTTAGGTATATAGGATATAACTGGGCAACTATAATAAGCCGTATAGCTGCAGGCCGGAGGGTAGACAGCACTATCTAAAAGAAATTTAAGCGAAAAGAATTATGAATATATTTGACATGAATATGATATGATTTTTGTGTTGCCAACCCGGTGCACTTCAAATGTTAATTTGACAATCTATCTTGACAGAAGGTAAATATCTGTCTAAGAGTATCAACCAATCACAGCAGCCGATTTCCAATTCGATGCTTAGCGAGACCAAGCAACGAAGTGCGAGTTTGCAATGAATTTTACTTGGAATTTCGTGCCAAAGGGTGGTATGAATAAAAACGAAGTACATACATGCTAATACTACAAGTATTAGCATTTTCTATAAAGTAGGTACTTTAAAACTAAGAAGAAACTACATTTCAAAGTAGATACTTTTAATTTATCCGGAAGTTACTACGAGTATACTAAGTAGCACTCTCGTGAAAATGACTAAAGTATTTACTGCAATTTGAAGTATTTGTTTAACGTTAGCGAAGTTGGTATAATAGCGGCTTCTTGAGAATTCTACGGTTAGTTTTGTTTGAAAATGGATGGAATACGCAGAAGAAAAATATACAGTGCAAGACGACACGTTAATGATGATATTTTGTATCATAAAATGTTCCGCTAACAGAAAATAAGGTATAACTTGTTAATTGTTTTTTATTTCTGTTTTACTTGTAGGTTCAATAGGGAAAACGTATTTTACCTAGCTAATACATTTCTGACAGAAGTAAACGAGACTATAGAGGCTGTGCGCTTACACACATTCAGCAAATGGAAGTGTTTTTAAGAAGCTTAGGTATGTTTAAATAGAAAAATAGGAAAAATAAAAGAAAGTACACCAAATATATAATAAAAGACTTAAAAGACTAATTTAACATGTTTCAGCGGACCCTGGATTTCAGCAAGGTGTTAGTGTTGATGTTGGAATTCATCAAACAACTGTGTCAAAAATTATTGATAAAGTCTCGCGTGCAATCTGCAGCAAGAAAAAGTATTGGATTAAGTTCCCTACTACAGACGATATGTTTAACATAGCTAAAAATGAGTGGGCAGTACATCATGCAGTACCCAACGTTATTGGTGCAATTGACTGCACTCATGTCCAAATTTTAAAACCTTTTGTACATGGTGACGAATATATTAATAGAAAAATCAAAAATACAAGCCACGTGTGACAGTAGAGAGATGTTTACCAGCGTAGATGCAACATGGCCTGGATCTGTCCACGATTCTAGAATATGGTATAATTCTTCTACCTATCCTATTATGTACAGCAATCAAGAAAGAGTATGTAACTCCTTGGATGCTTACACCATTCCAAAATCCGGCAACAAATATTGAAAGATATTTTAATTAAGTACATGCAAGAGAACGTGTTATTATAGAAAGATGCTTTGGGCAGTTGAAAAGGAGATTTCCAATGTTAAAGTATACAGTTCGACTTAAAACTGATAGAATATGTCGATATATCATGTGTGGATTTATTTTACATAATTGTGCCAAGTTTTTGAACGATGCATATGAACATTTTCAAGAAATTGATGTAGAAGAAGAACCAGTAATGTTATATACCAGTTATATGCTGAACCAAATAATGCTGCAATTAGACGCCAAGGTATACATACATCAGTTTCGTAATGAAATTGCAGAATTGATGTACCGACAACGTTAAAACAGTAAATCAATAAAAAAAATTTGGTATTTTGTATTTTTTATTTAGATAAACATTTATTTTATAATAATAATGAAACTTAATAAACTTTTGTACAAAATAATAAAACGTACACTTTAAATCTCTCTTAACAAAAATAACTAAGTAGGTAGTTAAAAGACACTAATACTCCTATTTTTCACTTATTTTCAATGCTCGCATAGTCGTGCAAAGTAATCTTCTACAAATTGCTCTACAGCCCCTGCGGTTTTTCTTACAGCTTCGGCAGCTTTTTCCTGAGCTATAGCGGCTTCTTCTTGAGCTATAGCAGCATTTATTTGTTTAATAAGTAATGTTTTCTGCAATTTTTCAATTGATTCGTTGTCATTACTAAAAGGTGTCCTATCCTCCTGCACTCACTCCCCCTAAAAAACGTATTACATAATTATATTACAACATACGTATGTACAAACTAGACTACACTAGAAACATACTACACACACATATTACATATAATATCATGTCTTTACACAAAAAAGCTACTAGTTTACCTGGCACTCTTTGAATGACTGGATTCTCATTTCCCTTCCATATGTCATAAAATTTTTGTTGCCACTCATTTAATTTAATTTTCTTATTTCCTGTTGCTGTCATATCCGTAATTTTCTTTATTTTGCTTTTCATATTATTAATTTTTTTTAATACTTGTTTAGTATCTAAATTTTGTTTTGTATTTTTATTATAAATATTGGTTAACTCTTTAAGGGCTGTATCTTTTGCAGACTTGATGGCAAGTGTCATTTTTTTATCCAACAGTATCTTGAAATCTTCTAGCATTATAACAAATGCTAATTGTACATATATCTTCATTTTGGGGCATTTCTTCATCTGAAGACATTTTACACAATCACGAACACACTTTATTACTTTTAATAATTTAATTGACTCGCGAGTCGGTGTTCGTTGTGTGTAGACGTGTTTCAGGTTGCGCGAAGAAAAGTGAGAAGATAAGTAGGTTTTTAGGGTTCTTCACCCGTGAATTAGTGCTCAGTGAAACCGGCATAATTAGGCCGTCCTAATACCGTTGAATTCGTTAAAATCGAAAAAGAAACAAAAAAGTTACAGATAATTGAAGAAATTAAAAAAGGTTAAATTTCGAAAAGACGCCACCGTGGCGCAGGGCGTCGGATTTTGGAAATGCCTATAGGACCATCGTGTAGAGCAGGAAAAACTGATAAAAATTAACAAAAGGAAGTGACGCCGAAAAGGCCGTAAGACGCCGATTTATTGAAATAAAAGACATTGAATAATACCAAAAAATTGAATAATGTCACACGTGTGATTTTAAGTGGGAAAGCGGCACTTTTCAAAGGGATTACGGTTAGTAAATACGAAGCCGAAAGCATTGCGGCTTGTACAACGACAGGACTGTACAGTAAGTGCAAAAGATAGTGGGCTACTTTTAGTACAACAGCGGAAAAAAGAAACGGACTTAAACTCTGGTGCTAAAAAACAAAAGTGTGTGCGCCGTGGCGAACGCGTGCAAAGACTAAAGTCGACTCACACGAATCACTTACGGTGGTAGGTGACAAACTAATGAGTGTAAAAGTGTAGTTAATAGGTTAAAAATGGGTGACAATGAAAAGAAGAAAGCAGCGGAAGCGCATTTTAGGAGAAGTGTGTTAACGCAGAGATCGCCAGTTGAGCAAGCGGGGAAAGAGTTCAAGAAGAAGACAAAGGACGATGCAAAAGAGAAGGACCCAAAGCGGGAATCTGAACCTACGGACAGGCAAACTGAAACGGTTGACCCGGAAGAAGCTGAGAGGGATGCTTGCCCACTTGAAGATGATCAACAGCCAAACGAAGGACATGAAAAGGAATTAACAAACCGAATCATTGAGAGCTTAAACATAATTAAAGAGAATGTTAATAAGGAATCGGGAGGCAAGCTTGCCTTCTACAGGAGCAACCAGGCCGTGGTTAATTTCACATGCGATAACCTGCTAAACGACTTCGTAGCAATGATTAGGGAGCTACATAGAGTAGAAAAGGAATTAATTCAGCAGAAAAATGAAACCCTAGAACAGGAAATAAGGTGGCTTAAACGCAAAAGCAAAGATGAAAAAGAAATGGAGCAATCTGAAAGGCATGCGAGGTCCAAACACCAACAAGAAGACGATGAATGGAAAAATATAGTAATGAAGGAAATTAAGCAACTGAGAGATAAAATATCCGAGGAGGCGGCAACCCCCTATGGAAATGAATCAATAAGAGAGGCCTCCCTTGAGGCTACAAATCAAAGAGATGTGAACCGAAAGAAGAGACCCCAGGCAATGGATAGAAGGAACCAGACACCAAATGAGAGGGATAGTGACGAGCAAAAAAGAAATACAGGCGCTTTCAAGTCATACGCTGAAATAGCCAAAATAGGAGAAGTACAAAAAGAACGATTAACCATCGTTAGAAGCACAGCCGAAGGAGTAACCGCGGATGAGGTAAAGAAAAAGCTTGTTGACGAAATAGAGGTTGAGGACCTTGGACCCTTCACCCAAGTTAGGAAAACTAGGGCCGGGGATATCCTGATTATTACGAAGAATGAAGAACAGAATAGGAAGCTTAGAGAGAAAATAATTGACATTGACACCCTTGAGGCCAGAGAGGTCAAGGAAGGTACAAATAAGATATGGATCACTGGGGTAGAAGTCGGACACTCAGCGTCTACGATAAAACAACAACTTTGGGAACAGAATAGAACTATTAGAGAGAAAGTCAATAAGGAAAAGTACGATAAGGGTATTACGTTTGTCCAATCCCGCAAATGTAGGAACCCAAGAAAAGAAAATTGGATAGCGATAGTCAACAAAGACATATACCAGGTAATAATGAAGGAAGCAGGAGGAACAGTATTCCTGGACCTTATTTCGGTCATAGCAGAGGACTATGTCGACATGTCGGTTGACATGTCGCTGCTACAAATGCTGCGGGCATGGTCACACTAGCAAAAAGTGCCCTAATAGTGAGACATGTGGCTATTGCGGGCAAGGGCATAAGGAAACGCAATGCGGAAAGGAAAACTTGAACTGCCCATGCTGTGAAAGGATGGGTTGGAAACCCAGACAGCACACAGCCTGGGATAAAAATTGCCCAGTGACCCAACGGAGGTGGGAATTAACAAAAAGCAGGGTAAAAGTCTAAGAAAAGCAAAACAAAGTAAAGTAAGGGGTAGGGTAAGAGTAGGTAAGAAGAACACAAAAAGGAAGAAAGAGAGAGAGGGAAAACACTCAGAAGTGAACAAATGGACCCCTTAGAACAAAACGTCTCTAGGTGTCCCCTGCAGCATAACCGCAGACATTTCCTGAAAAAGAACGGTATCAGTGTACTCCAGATAAACGCTCAAAAATCCAAATTAGTAACCGCTGAAATTAGACATCTAATGGAAACGCATGAAATTGACGTGGCTCTGGTACAGGAGCCTTACACCACCCGTGGTGGAGAATGCCCAGGATACGGCCTCAACTACAGCTGTGCCACGGGAACTGGGTCTACCCCTGGTGTCATCACTGTTGTAGCCCCGACCCTACAGGAAGTTGTCGTACTCGACAAGTACACCACCGAACATATGATAGTAATGGACATAAAGAAGGGAAATCTATCGGTAACACTTATTAATATCTACTGCCAATTTGCACTCAATATAGAGGTCTTCCTGCAACCTCTCACGACAGCCCTACAGGAGCTTTCCGGATCAAAAATTTTAGTTGGCATGGATGCCAATGCAAGGTCGCCCCTATGGTGGGATACTGAGAGGAACAGAAACGGGACAGCGCTAGAAGACCTAATCTTCAGCCTAAATTTGAACATAATAAATGCGGCCGAACAACCGAAAACCTTCGCCACGGCCAACGGAGAATCAAACATAGACGTCACTCTTAGCACCCAAAGCCAAAATTTTGATGTGTTTGACTGGAAGGTAAGGGAAGACTGGTGCAGCAGTGATCACCGAGCAATCACCTATTTATGCACGTTCCCGCAGTTCCAGCCTTTCGATCACAGCGGGTTATCGTATAGGTTCAATTTAAAAAGAAATAAATGGCAAAAAGACCTAATCGACTATGTTGACACTAATTTTCTAAATATTGATGGTCCATACGATGCGAATACGTCAGCAATTCTCTTACAAGACTCTTTACTAAAGGCATGCCAGAACACCATTCCGCAGCTAAAACCAAGGAAGAGGATCGTTCCTTGGTGGACTGAAGAGCTCACAGACTGGAAGAGGTTGGTAACTGTGGCCAGGAGAACATACCAAAAAATGAAAAGAAGACCAGAAGTACTTGCATCACACTTAACTGAGGCCAAATTACACTATAACCAGGTCAGGAACAAGTACAAAAAACTGGTACTTAAGGCCAAGGAAGACCACTGGCGAGAATTTGTATCCAGTGCAGGTAACCAAGACCCCTGGAGTTTAGTTTATAAAGTCACTGCAGGTAAGATCAAGCCGAAGCAGCTTGTTTATACAGTATTACAGAGAGATGGCACTCACACATCCTCCTGGCGAGAGACAATGGAAGCCGTCCTTGGGGTGTTGGTTCCAGAAGACTGTGCAGAAACAGAGACCCCGGAACAAATTAATTGCAGAAATTCTGAATACCGTAACAATCTCGAAGAACCTGCGTTCACGGATGACGAGCTACTACAAAGTGCAACTCGAATAAAGAGAAAAAAGGCTGCTGGGATGGATAAAATACCAGGAGATGCCGTTAGATGCTTAGCCCTACACAACCCGGACCTCCTGCTACCTCTGTTTAACAAGTGCTTACGATCAGGAAAATTCCCTGAAACGTGGAAAATCGGGAAAATCAATATCTTGCTCAAAGGCCCCGACAAACCTAGGAAAGATATCAAGTCGTACAGACCGATTTGCTTGCTCCCTGTCCTAGGTAAGCTACTCGAACGCCTGATCGCCCTGCGGATAGAGGGGTACTGGGAAAAGAAAGGTGGCATCTCCAAAAGTCAGTACGGCTTCCGGAAAGGTCGTGGAACAGTCGACGCAATTGAAGCGCTAGTGAAACTAGTATCTATCGCTGAGACTAAGTATGTTGCCGGCATTTTTATCGACATAAGCGGCGCCTTTGACAACCTTTGGTGGCCGTCCATATATCGGAGACTGCGGGAACTGGACCTCCCGTCCAACCTATACTGCCTGATAAAGAGCTACTTCGAAGATAGAGAGGTGATAGTAAACTCAGGGACTGCTTGCTGTCGGAGGACGGTCACGAAGGGATGCCCCCAGGGCTCGATACTAGGCCCACTTTTCTGGAATCTAGTTTTTGACGATCTCCTCCTACAAGAAAATGTACGACAGCTGGGGTCAATGGTGGCTTACGCGGATGACCTTGCCCTAGTCGTCACAGCAAATAGCAGGAAAGATTTAGAAGTAAAGTGCTCGAACTTACTACACATGGTTGAAGAATGGACTGGGAAAAACAAGATGAGCATTTCCAAAGATAAAACTGTGGCAATACTGCTAAAAGGACGGCTTGACGCCAATCGACCACCAACGGTAAATCTCATGGGAGGCAGACTGTCATGGAGGCCCACGGTTAAGTACCTCGGGGTTGTATTGGATAATGGGCTTACGTTCCATCAACACGCGATTAGTACCTCGGAAAAGATGAGGAAAATGGCTGCTAAACTTAGAAGAGTTGCAATAGGTGAATGGGGCTTAAATAGCAGAATAATGAGATGTATATATAAAGGACTTGGAACTGCCCTGCTCTCGTACTGTGCTCCAGTGTGGTACCCGCGAGTGTCGGCTTCTCACACTAGACGCGTGTTATGCGCCGGACAAAGACCGTTTTTGTTGGCAATTACGCGTGCTTGTCGGACTACTTCGAACGATGCCCTGTGTGTGCTTGCCCAAACACTCCCCGCGGACCTAGAAGTGACGAAAGCTGCGCTGCGCTACAAAGCGCGGAAAGGTTTGACAATCGACTACCCGGACATCCATATTGAAGCCAGCCTCCGCACCAAGGTTGAAATCCTCCGGATTGAGCGGCAGATAGAACTAAAGTTAGTGACAACTTGGCAAGACAGGTGGGACATTTCAATAAAAGGTAGAGTTACGTTCCAATGGATTCCCCGTGTCACTACGGCACAGCCAGCGATATTGTATAGTTACGCGTTGACATCCTTTTTAACCGGTCATGGCTCCTTCTCCTCCAAACTATTCGATTTTGGATTATCAGACTCCCCCGAGTGCATGTGCGGTATTCCCGAGGACTGGAGACACGTTCTCCTTGAGTGCCCTATTTATGATGACATTCGTGCTGACAGTGACATAACAATAAGCCCGGATTTCCTTCAGGGAAATAGTGCTAAACTTGCTGAACTTGCAAATTTAATCCTACAGAGAAGACGCCAGCTACATGACACGACGCGGGACTCAACCCTACCGGAAATTGACGGTCTACGCGATGAGTGAAACATAGTGAAACATAGTGAAACATAGTGAAACATAGTGAAACATAGTGAACCTACAGTGAAAATAGGTGATCTAAAATACCTAAATCAAAAAATCAAAAATCAAAAAATAAAATAATAAATCAACGAGGCAGAATACCTTAAATGGCATTACTAAGATAGACAAATGAATGAGTGTGTGAGTGGAAGGTTTCACCTCCCCGCTAGTTTTCAAGGTTGAGAGTTAGGAAGGATGGGTTGCCTTGGAGTTGTCATGCTAGATAGTGGCGATTGTTCATATATCCCCCCCCCTACGCTAAATGCGCGGTTCCACCTAGTAGAATATAGGCTAACGCCCAGGTGTCTACGTTCATTCGAATAATTCATCTCCCCTTATTCGTACCTCAAATCGGCTGTACATATATCTTCATTTTGGGGCATTTCTTCATCTGAAGACATTTTACACAATCACGAACACACTTTATTACTTTTAATAATTTAATTGACAACCAAGAAAAATAGCAAATAATATTTCGGGTAGTCTCGACAATTTTGTGTAACAACAACGATGGAACAGAAAATCTAATAAACTTGTCATGACCTGCTCCCCGAGCAGAAGGTGTGGAGGATGCTGCACATGTCGAAGCATATACTACGGGCTAAAAGTAGATACTACAAGCACTGTAGTAAATACTTCAACGTTAAGCAGATTCTACCGGAACTGACCAGATGCTTCATGATGGAGCAGATACTTACTTTGAAGTAGATCATTAAATTTGTAGTATTAGCATGTACTTCGTTTTTATTCATACCACCCAAAGTCTACTCTGAAGTTGTTGTAAATGTGTCAATTTAAAACGTATTGTTTTAACTGTCAATTATCGAATTTTGAATTGTATGTAAAGTGTACCTTAATTTACTGACATTAATAATACAAAATTTGATGAAGAAATATATTTGTTTATATGTAGATGCACGTTATGGTTATGTAAAAGAAGATTAATGATAATATTTGTCGGTGTTTGTTTTGCCGGGTACTTAAGAACTTTAAATGTTTGTATAAATACGACAGTTGTATTAATTTAATAAGAATTTAAAGCCAATATTGGTTATTTCGTAGTACAATTTGCACTGCTGAAGTAAATTCAATATAATTTCTTAATGTAGAAGTAATTGTCAACCGTTAAGTACCTGAAAAATGTTTAATTTAGACCAGTCAGTTGCCGTGTAATACGTTTTCAATTGTCTCGTCCAATAAAATGTTCCTAAATCAACTGATAATTACCTACCTTAGATATATTTCGCCCAATATCTATTCAGAAATAAATAATATTTGTTTAAATTGATATTTAATTTTAATCATTTCTTAATGTTTTGTAAACATTGTTTTTCCTTCATCAGATTTCCTATAAATACAATAGTAATATTATATATAAAAATATATTTTAAACTTGCACTGCGTATGAATATTCTAGACATAATATCAAACAGAGCGAAACCAATCATATTATAATCATGAAGGATGTATTACAACCATCATAGGGTATATAATTTATTGCGAATCTTTCTACCTACTTGTTATCGACCCCTAATTACAGTCGCCCGGTGCTTCTTGTCAGATGTTTCGAGAAGCTGTATACGGCCGTAACGCTTGAAGTGTGAGTCGTTTAAAATGCTCGCGATAGTACATACCAACAGCTGCCAACAGCTTGAAAGTTAACGACTGCTGAAAATTTTCGTAGCCTGGTGTAAAGCTGGCTTTATGTACCGTTATTACCATGATTTTGTACTGTTATGCACAGAATGTATTTCTATTTTATTTTAATACATACTGTTCATAAAGGAGCGCATAAAACTGCGATAAGTCAAAAACGTATCATAAAATCAGTCAAACTGTATTTTCCTTATTACAATATCTGAGACTTTTGTAAATATTGTATGATGCCCCAATGGCTGGAGCATGCAAACGGTGGCAGATTATCTGCATGTTAGTAAAATTGGAATTGGATTGAAAGAAATCCCTTTGGAACGGCAGTGAAAGCGGCATACGAAACCGATTTTCCGGGTTCCATTTCAACAAAAAAAAATTATTCTGCTTCCAAAAAAAAGTTGCGTTAGAGCCACAGCATAAGCAAGACAGATGAAATTTTGCTAATTCATATGTAAATGAAAACGCCGATTTCTGGGAACGCGTTATTTTTTCAGATGAAAAGATCTTCCGGTCATCCCACGACGGCCCGGTACGTGTGTACACAGGCCTGCAAATACGCGTTACGAAGAACGGTACATAAAGCCAACGCACCGTAGTGATAGATTTTCGGCGCAGGAATGTTGAAGGAAGGTTGACTGGGAAACTATTACAGAGATCTCCTGCAAAATATTATGTTACCTTCGGTAACGCAGCTTTTTGGGAACAATTTCATTTTTCAGCACGACAACTCTCCAATTCACACCTCAAACGTTGTGCGTCAATGACTTGCTACCAACATCTTAATCCTATTGAGAACGTTTGGGGATGAATGACGAAACGTTTGTACAGAAATAATTTTAGAGCGGCCAATCGAAATGAACTTTGGGAAAGTATTGTGGAAGCATGGGAAGAACTAACTCCAGATTATACAAGAACACTTATTATGTCAATGGGGAATCGTTTACAGCAAGTAATCGACGCCAATGGAGCATGGATACAATATTAAAATAATTCAATCAGCATTCGTTCTAAATTCTTGTTGTGTTATTTTATATTTCAGTTATCTAAACAATTTCTTAATTCAAAATCAATGTTATTTAATGATAAGTTCATTATTTGTACTCATATGCATTAGTTACATACGTTAAAATTTAATATTAAGCACTGTCTACTTACTGTCAAAATTTGATGTTTAGAAATACAAATTACAGATTTCGGAAATATTCGTTTATAAATTGTCTTCTGACATAATTCTCATTTCCTATAATAGTATTGGGCAACTACATTTTCATTTTGTTGAAAATTAGCAAGTTCTTCTTGATGTAGCCATATTGTGCCCTTTCTATGCAATTCCTAGTGCGAATATGGGATTCATTATATCTACTGTCTGGCACAGTTTGTGGGTTTTGTAGAGGTGTGAGGAGATATGGGCGAATTGCGTATCAACTATCTCCCAATAGAATCCCATTATTAAATACAGCGTTAGTAAAATGTCCCGGAACGGTCGAATAACTTTGTTATTTGAAAATTATGATTTCTGAAATTTGGTATGGGGGTATAGTTCATATATGTAAATGCATTTTATGCAATACAGTTTATATTTTTTTCACTTCCGGTTTAATCGGCAATACGTGCAACTTTTTTTTTAACGGAACGCCCAGATTTTTTTAACACTTTTGAATGCAAAATAAACAACTACGTTCAGGAAGTATTAAGATGTTTATTTTTATTCACAAGAAAACAGTTAAACAATTAAAAAAAAGTGTCCTAATACAGAAAAATCAAGATACCTGTCTATTCAGGTTGCGATTACAATAATTGTTCGAAATGCTCTCCATTTACAATTTGACAAAAATGTAAACGGTCAGTCAAATTTCATATTGAATTTTGTATTTGTTCTGGAGTGATGCGATTGGCTTCTTCAACTATTCTCTCTTCCAATTGTTCAAGATTATGGGGACGATGTTTGTACATTTGACATTTCAAGTGACCCCAAAAGAAAAAATCTAATGGCGAGAGATCTGGCGAACATGCTGGCCATTCGATTGCTCCTCTACGTCCGATCCAATGTTCCGGAAAAATTTCATTCAAATAATCGCAGACATTATGGGCAAAATGGGGAGGAGCTCCATCTTGTTGAAACCAAAAATGTGCATTAGGGTGATCACCTATGTTTGCATTTGGAAAGAGGGCCGCAAGTACTCGAACAACCTCATTTCGCAATAAATTTAAGTAGACGTTGCCAGTTAAATTTCCTCTTATAAAAAATGGTCCGATGATGTTGTTTCCAACAAGACCATGCCCAGACATTCACCTTTTGAGGACGCCGTGTATGGATTTGTTCAATCCAATGCGAATTCTCAATTGACCAGTAGCGACAATTATGTCTGTTCCCAGTGTCGTTGAGACAAAACGTTGCCTCATCTGAAAAAATGATGTGATCTAAAACATTAGGCTGCTGCTCGATCAATTCCATCATTGTTTCGCAAAAATGTAGTCTACGATCTGGATCATCTTCAGTTAACTCATGGATGGGATACATTTTATAGGCTTTCATTCTTGCTGATTTAAGAATCTTATGAGCAGATTTTTGAGAGATCTCATGAATCTGACCTAATTCTGTTGTGGACACGTGATGATTTTCTTCCACTGTAAGTAACACATTCAAACTAGTTTCTTCATCTGTTATTGCTGTTAATGGACGTCCCCTTCTAGGTAAATCCTTCACCTGACGAAAGACTTCAAACTTTTGAATTGTTCGGCGTACCGTACTTTTACTAATGTGACGATCCGGATAAACAGTATCTCGGCAACTAAGAGAGATAGAGCCGAAATCTTTTCGGTACAAGACTCAGGACGCCGAGTACAATCTGTTCCGCCCATCGGACTTTAAAAATTCGACAAATGCCCGGCTAGCAAATTTTTTGGTTTTTTCGAAATATCTCGGCAACTAAGAGAGATAGAGCCGAAATCTCTTCGGTACAAGACTCAGGACGCCGAGTACAATCTGTTCCGCCCATCGGACTTCAAAAATTCGACAAATGCCCGGCTAGCAAATTTTTCGTTTTTTTCGAAATATCTCGGCAACTGAGATAGAGCCGAAATCTCTTCGGTACAAGACTCAGGACGCCGAGTACAATCTGTTCCACCCATCGGACTTTAAAAATTCGACAAATGCCCGGCTAGCAAATCTTTCGGTTTTTTCGAAATATTTCAGCAACTAAGAGAGATAGAGCCGAAATCTTTTCGGTACAAGACTCAGGACGCCGAGTACAATCTGTTCCGCCCATCGGAGTTTAAAAATTCGAGAAATGCCCGGCTAGCAAATTTTTCGGTTTTTTCGAAATATCTCGGCAACTAAAAGAGACAGAGCCGAAATCTCTTCGGTACAAGACTCATGACGCCGAGTACAATCTGCTCCACCCATCGGACTTTAAAAATTCGACAAATGCCCGGCTAGCAAATTTTTCGGTTTTTTCGAAATATCTCGGCAACTAAGAGAGATAGAGCCGAAATCTCTTCGGTACAAGACTGAGGACGCCGAGTACAATCCGTTCCGCCCATCGGGCTTTAAAAATTCGAGAAATGCCCGGCTAGCAAATTTTTCGGTTTTTTCGAAATATCTCGGCAACTAAGAGAGGTAGAGCTGAAATCTCTTCGGTACAAGACTCAGGACGCCGAGTACAATCTGTTCCACCCATCAGACTTTAAAAATTCGACAAATGTCCGGCTAGCAAATTTTTCGGTTTTTTCGAAATATCTCGGCAACTAAGAGAGATAGAGCCGAAATCTCTTCGGTACAAGACTCAGGACGCCGAGTACAATCTGTTCCGCCCATCGGACTTTAAAAATTCGACAAATGCCCGGCTAGCAAATTTTTCGGTTTTTTCGAAATATCTCGGCAACTAAGAGAGATAGAGCCGAAATCTCTTCGGTACAAGACTCAGGACGCCGAGTACAATCTGTTCCGCCCATCGGACTTTAAAAATTCGACAAATGCCCGGCTAGCAAATTTTTCGGTTTTTTCGAAATATCTCGGCAACTAAAAGAGACAGAGCCGAAATCTCTTCGGTACAAGACTCAGGACGCCGAGTACAATCTGTTCCGCCCATCGGACTTTAAAAATTCGAGAAATGCCCGGCTAGCAAATTTTTCGGTTTTTTCGAAATATCTCGGCAATTAAGAGAGATAGAGCCGAAATCTCTTCGGTACAAGACTCAGGACGCCGAGTACAATCTGTTCCGCCCATCGGACTTTCAAAAATTCGACAAATGCCCGGCTAGCAAATTTTTCGGTTTTTTCGAAATATCTCGGCAACTGAGATAGAGCCGAAATCTCTTCGGTACAAGACTCAGGACGCCGAGTACAATCTGTTCCACCCATCGGACTTTAAAAATTCGACAAATGCCCGGCTAGAAAATTTTTCGGTTTTTTCGAAATATTTCAGCAACTAAGAGAGATAGAGCCGAAATCTCTTCGGTACAAGACTCATGACGCCGAGTACAATCTGTTCCACCCTTCGGACTTTAAAAATTCGACAAATGCCCGGCTAGCAAATTTTTCGGTTTTTTCGAAATATCTCGGCAACTATGAAAGATAGAGCCGAAATCTCTTCGGTACAAGACTCAGGACGCCGAGTACAATCTGTTCCGCCCATCGGACTTTAAAAATTCGACAAATGCCCGGCTAGCAAATTTTTCGTTTTTTTCGAAATATCTCGGCAACTGAGATAGAGCCGAAATCTCTTCGGTACAAGACTCAGGACGCCGAGTACAATCTGTTCCACCCATCGGACTTTAAAAATTCGACAAATGCCCGGCTAGCAAATTTTTCGGTTTTTTCGAAATATTTCAGCAACTAAGAGAGATAGAGCCGAAATCTTTTCGGTACAAGACTCAGGACGCCGAGTACAATCTGTTCCGCCCATCGGACTTTAAAAATTCGACAAATGCCCGGCTAGCAAATTTTTCGGTTTTTTCGAAATATCTCGGCAACTATGAAAGATAGAGCCGAAATCTCTTCGGAACAAGACTCAGGACGCCGAGTACAATCTGTTCCACCCATCGGAGTTTAAAAATTCGACAAATGCCCGGCTAGCAAATTTTTCGGTTTTTTGAAATATCTCGGCAATTAAGAAAGATAGAGCCGAAATCTCTTCGGTACAAGACTCAGGACGCCGAGTACAATCTGTTCCACCCATCGGACTTTTAAAATTTTAAAAATTCGACAAATGCCCGGCTAGCAAATTTCTCGGTTTTTTCGAAATATCTCGGCAACTATGAGAGATAGAGCCGAAATCTCTTCGGTACAAGACTCAGGACGCCGAGTACAATCTGTTCCACCCTTCAGAGTTTAAAAATTCGACAAATGCCCGGCTAGCAAATTTTTCGGTTTTTTCGAAATATCTCGGCAACTAAGAGAGATAGAGCCGAAATCTCTTCGGTACAAGACTCAGGACGCCGAGTACAATCTGTTCCGCCCATCAGAGTTTAAAAATTCGAGAAATGCCCGGCTAGCAAATTTTTCGGTTTTTTCGAAATATCTCGGCAATTAAGAGAGATAGAGCCGAAATCTCTTCGGTACAAGACTCAGGACGCCGAGTACAATCTGTTCCGCCCATCGGACTTTAAAAATTCGAGAAATGCCCGGCTAGCAAATTTTTCGGTTTTTTCGAAATATCTCGGCAACTAAGAGAGATAGAGCCGAAATCTCTTCGGTACAAGACTCAGGACGCCGAGTACAATCTGTTCCGCCCATCGGACTTTAAAAATTCGAGAAATGCCCGGCTAGCAAATTTTTCGGTTTTTTCGAAATATCTCGGCAACTAAGAGAGATAGAGCCGAAATCTCTTCGGTACAAGACTCAGGACGCCGAGTACAATCTGTTCCGCCCATCGGACTTTAAAAATTCGACAAATGCCCGGCTAGCAAATTTTTCGGTTTTTTCGAAATATCTCGGCAACTAAGAAAGATAGAGCCGAAATCTCTTCGGTACAAGACTCAGGACGCCGAGTACAATCTGTTCCACCCATCAGGTTTAAAAATTCGACAAATGCCCGGCTAGCAAATTTTTCGGTTTTTTCGAAATATCTCGGCAACTAAGAGAGATAGAGCCGAAATCTCTTCGGTACAAGACTCAGGACGCCGAGTACAATCTGTTCCACCCATCAGACTTTAAAAATTCGAGAAATGCCCGGCTAGCAAATTTTTCGGTTTTTTCGAAATATCTCGGCAACTAAGAGAGATAGAGCCGAAATCTCTTCGGTACAAGACTCAGGACGCCGAGTACAATCTGTTCCGCCCATCGGACTTTAAAAATTCGACAAATGCCCGGCTAGCAAATTTTTCGGTTTTTTCGAAATATCTCGGCAACTAAGAGAGATAGAGCCGAAATCTCTTCGGTACAAGACTCAGGACGCCGAGTACAATCTGTTCCACCCATTCAGACTTTAAAAATTCGAGAAATGCCCGGCTAGCAAATTTTTCGGTTTTTTCGAAATATCTCGGCAACTAAGAGAGATAGAGCCGAAATCTCTTCGGTACAAGACTCAGGACGCCGAGTACAATCTGTTCCGCCCATCGGACTTTAAAAATTCGAGAAATGCCCGGCTAGCAAATTTTTCGGTTTTTTCGAAATATCTCGGCAACTAAGAGAGATAGAGCCGAAATCTCTTCGGTACAAGACTCAGGACGCCGAGTACAATCTGTTCCGCCCATCAGACTTTTAAAATTCGACAAATGCCCGGCTAGCAAATTTTTCGGTTTTTTCGTAATATCTCGGCAACTAAGAGAGATAGAGCCGAAATCTCTTCGGTACAAGACTCAGGACGCCGAGTACAATCTGTTCCGCCCATCGGAGTTTAAAAATTCGACAAATGCCCGGCTAGCAAATTTTTCTGTTTTTTCGAAATATCTCGGCAACTAAAAGAGATAGAGCCGAAATCTCTTCGGTACAAGACTCAGGACGCCGAGTACAATCTGTTCCACCCATCAGACTTTAAAAATTCGACAAATGCCCGGCTAGCAAATTTTTCGGTTTTTTCGAAATATCTCGGCAACTATGAGAGATAGAGCCGAAATCTCTTCGGTACAAGACTCAGGACGCCGAGTACAATCTGTTCCGCCCATCGGACTTTAAAAATTCGACAAATGCCCGGCTAGCAAATTTTTCGGTTTTTTCGAAATATCTCGGCAACTAAGAGAGATAGAGCCGAAATCTCTTCGGTACAAGACTGATGACGCCGAGTACAATCTGTTCCACCCATCGGACTTTTAAAATTCGACAAATGCCCGGCTAGCAAATTTTTCGGTTTTTTTCGAAATATCTCGGCAACTAAGAGAGATAGAGCCGAAATCTCTTCGGTACAAGACTCAGGACGCCGAGTACAATCTGCTCCACCCATCGGACTTTAAAAATTCGACAAATGCCCGGCTAGCAAATTTTTCGGTTTTTTCGAAATATCTCGGCAACTAAGAGAGATAGAGCCGAAATCTCTTCGGTACAAGACTCAGGACGCCGAGTACAATCTGTTCCACCCATCAGACTTTTAAAATTCGACAAATGCCCGGCTAGCAAATTTTTCGGTTTTTTCGAAATATCTCGGCAACTAAGAGAGATAGAGCCGAAATCTCTTCGGTACAAGACTCAGGACGCCGAGTACAATCTGTTCCACCCATCGGACTTTAAAAATTCGACAAATGCCCGGCTAGCAAATTTGTCGGTTTTTTTCGAAATATCTCGGCAACTAAGAGAGATAGAGCCGAAATCTCTTCGGTACAAGACTCAGGACGCCGAGTACAATCTGTTCCACCCATCAGACTTTAAAAATTCGACAAATGCCCGGCTAGCAAATTTTTCGGTTTTTTCGAAATATCTCGGCAACTAAGAGAGATAGAGCCGAAATCTCTTCGGTACAAGACTCAGGACACCGAGTACAATCTGTTCCACCCATCAGACTTTAAAAATTCGACAAATGCCCGGCTAGCAAATTTTTCGGTTTTTTCGAAATATCTCGGCAACTAAGAGAGATAGAGCCGAAATCTCTTCGGTACAAGACTCAGGACGCCGAGTACAATCTGTTCCACCCATCGGACTTTAAAAATTCGACAAATGCCCGGCTAGCAAATTTTTCGGTTTTTTTCGAAATATCTCGGCAACTAAGAGAGATAGAGCCGAAATCTCTTCGGTACAAGACTCAGGACGCCGAGTACAATCTGTTCCACCCATCGGACTTTAAAAATTCGACAAATGCCCGGCTAGCAAATTTTTCGGTTTTTTCGAAATATCTCGGCAACTAAGAGAGATAGAGCCGAAATCTCTTCGGTACAAGACTGAGGACGCCGAGTACAATCTGTTCCGCCCATCGGACTTTAAAAATTCGAGAAATGCCCGGCTAGAAAATTTTTCGGTTTTTTCGAAATATCTCGGCAACTAAGAGAGATAGAGCCGAAATCTCTTCGGTACAAGACTCAGGACGCCGAGTACAATCTGTTCCGCCCATCGGACTTTAAAAATTCGAGAAATGCCCGGCTAGCAAATTTTTCGGTTTTTTCGAAATATCTCGGCAACTAAAAGAGATAGAGCCGAAATCTCTTCGGTACAAGACTCAGGACGCCGAGTACAATCTGTTCCACCCATCAGACTTTTAAAATTCGACAAATGCCCGGCTAGCAAATTTTTCGGTTTTTTCGAAATATCTCGGCAATTAAGAGAGATAGAGCCGAAATCTCTTCGGTACAAGACTCAGGACGCCGAGTACAATCTGTTCCGCCCATCGGACTTTTAAAATTCGACAAATGCCCGGCTAGCAAATTTTTCGGTTTTTTCGAAATATCTCGGCAACTAAGAGAGATAGAGCTGAAATCTCTTCGGTACAAGACTCAGGACGCCGAGTACAATCTGTTCCACCCATCAGACTTTTAAAATTCGACAAATGCCCGGCTAGCAAATTTTTCGATTTTTTCGAAATATCTCGGCAATTAAGAGAGATAGAGCCGAAATCTCTTCGGTACAAGACTCAGGACGCCGAGTACAATCTGTTCCACCCTTCAGAGTTTAAAAATTCGAGAAATGCCCGGCTAGCAAATTTGTCGGTTTTTTCGAAATATCTCGGCAACTATGAGAGATAGAGCCGAAATCTCTTCGGTACAAGACTCAGGACGCCGAGTACAATCTGTTCCGCCCATCGGAGTTTAAAAAATTCGACAAATGCCCGGCTAGCAAATTTGTCGGTTTTTTCGAAATATCTCGGCAACTATGAGAGATAGAGCCGAAATCTCTTCGGTACAAGACTCAGGACACCGAGTACAATCTGTTCCACCCTTCAGAGTTTAAAAATTCGAGAAATGCCCGGCTAGCAAATTTTTCGGTTTTTTCGAAATATCTCGGCAACTATGATAGATAGAGCCGAAATCTCTTCGGTACAAGACTCAGGACGCCGAGTACAATCCGTTCCGCCCATCGGAGTTTAAAAATTCGAGAAATGCCCGGCTAGCAAATTTGTCGGTTTTTTCGAAATATCTCGGCAACTAAGAGAGATAGAGCCGAAATCTCTTCGGTACAAGACTCAGGACGCCGAGTACAATCTGTTCCATCCTTCAGAGTTTTAAAATTCAACAAATGCCCGGCTAGCAAATTTTTCGGTTTTTTCGAAATATCTCGGCAATTAAGAGAGATAGAGCCGAAATCTCTTCGGTACAAGACTCAGGACGCCGAGTACAATCTGTTCCACCCATCAGACTTTTAAAATTCGACAAATGCCCGGCTAGAAAATTTTTCGGTTTTTTCGAAATATCTCGGCAATTAAGAGAGATAGAGCCGAAATCTCTTCGGTACAAGACTCAGGACGCCGAGTACAATCTGTTCCGCCCATCGGACTTTTTAAAATTCGAGAAATGCCCGGCTAGCAAATTTTTCGGTTTTTTCGAAATATCTCGGCAACTAAGAGAGATAGAGCCGAAATCTCTTCGGTACAAGACTGAGGACGCCGAGTACAATCTGTTCCACCCATCAGACTTTAAAAATTCGACAAATGCCCGGCTAGAAAATTTTTCGGTTTTTTCGAAATATCTCGGCAATTAAGAGAGATAGAGCCGAAATCTCTTCGGTACAAGACTCAGGACGCTGAGTACAATCTGTTCCACCCTTCGGACTTTAAAAAAATTCGAGAAATGCCCGGCTAGCAAATTTTTCGGTTTTTTCGAAATATCTCGGCAACTATGAGAGATAGAGCCGAAATCTCTTCGGTACAAGACTCAGGGACGCCGAGTACAATCCGTTCCGCCCATCGGACTTTAAAAATTCGAGAAATGCCCGGCTAGCAAATTTTCCGGTTTTTTCGAAATATCTCGGCAACTAAGAGAGGTAGAGCCGAAATCTCTTCGGTACAAGACTCAGGACGCCGAGTACAATCTGTTCCGCCCATCGGACTTTTAAAATTCGACAAATGCCCGGCTAGCAAATTTTTCGTTTTTTTCGTAATATCTCGGCAACTGAGATAGAGCCGAAATCTCTTCGGTACAAGACTCAGGACGCCGAGTACAATCTGCTCCACCCATCGGACTTTAAAAATTCGAAATGTGCCCGGCTAGCAAATTTTTCGGTTTTTTCGAAATATTTCGGCAACTAAGAGAGGTAGAGCCGAAATCTTTTCGGTACAAGACTCATGACGCCGAGTACAATCTGTTCCGCCCATCGGACTTTTAAAATTCGACAAATGCCCGGCTAGCAAATTTTTCGTTTTTTTCGAAATATCTCGGCAACTAAGAGAGATAGAGCCGAAATCTCCTCGGAACAAGACTCATGACGCCGAGTACAATCAGCTCCACCCATCGGACTTTAAAAATTCGAGAAATGCCCGGCTAGCAAATTTTTCGGTTTTTTCGAAATATCTCGGCAATTAAGAGAGATAGAGCCGAAATCTCTTCGGTACAAGACTCAGGACGCCAAGTACAATCTGTTCCGCCCATCGGACTTTTAAAATTCGACAAATGCCCCGCTAGCAAATTTTTCGGTTTTTTCGTAATATTTCGGCAACTAAGAGAGATAGTGCCGAAATCTCCTCGGAACAAGACCCATGACGCCGAGTACAATCTGCTCCACCCATCGGACTTTAAAAATTCGACAAATGCCCGGCTAGCAAATTTTTTGGTTTTTCGAAATATCTCGGCAACTAAGAGAGATAGAGCCAGAAATCTCTTCGGTACAAGACTCAGGACGCCGAGTACAATCCGTTCCGCCCATCGGACTTTAAAAATTCGAGAAATGCCCGGCTAGCAAATTTTTCGGTTTTTTGAAATATCTCGGCAACTAAGAGAGATAGAGCCGAAATCTCTTCGGTACAAGACTCAGGACGGCGAGTACAATCTGTTCCACCCATCGGACTTTACAAATTCGACAATTGCCCGGCTAGCAAATTTTTTGGTTTTTTCGAAATATCTCGGCAACTAAGAGAGATAGAGCCGAAATCTCTTCGGTACAAGACTCGAGACGCCGAGTACAATCCGTTCCACCTATCGGACTTTAAAAATTCGAGAAATGCCCGGCCTTCATAAATTTTCGGTTTTTGAAATATCTCGGCAACTAAGAGAGATAGAGCCGAAATCTCTTCGGTACAAGACTCAGGACGCCGAGTACAACTAATTCCACCATCGGACTTTTAAAATTCGACAAATGCCCGGCTAGCAAATTTTTTGGTTTTTCGAAATATCTCGGCAACTAAGAGAGATAGAGCCGAAATCTCCTGGTACAAGACTCATGACGCCGAGTACAATCAGGTTCCACCCATCGGACTTTAAAAATTCGAGAAATGCCCGGCTAGCAGATTTTCGGTTTTTTTCGAAATATCTCGGCAACTAAAAGAGACAGAGCCGAAATCTCTTCGGTACAAAGACTCAGGGACGCCGAGTACAATCTACTCCACCCATCGGACTTTAAAAAAATTCGACAAATGCCCGGCTAGCAAATTTTTTGGTTTTTTCGAAATATCTCGGCAACTAAGAGAGATAGAGCCGAAATCTCTTCGGTACAAGACTCAGGACGCCGAGTACAATCCGTTCCGCCCATCGGGCTTTAAAAATTCGAGAAATGCCCGGCTAGCAAATTTTCGGTTTTTTCGAAATATCTCGGCAACTAAAAGAGACAGAGCCGAATCTCTTCGGTACAAGACTCAGGACGCCGAGTACAATCTGTTCCACCCATCGGACTTTAAAATTCGAGAAATGCCCGGCTAGCAAATTTTTCGGTTTTTGAAATATCTCGGCAATTAGAGAGATAGTGCCGAAATCTCTTCGGTACAAGACTCAGGGACGCGAGTACAATCTGTTCGCCCATCCAGACTTTACAAATTCGAGAATTGCCCGGCTAGCAAATTTTTCGGTTTTTTTCGAAATATCTCGGCAACTAAGAGGAGTATAGAGCCGAAATCTCTTCGGTACAAGACTCAGGACGCCGAGTACAATCCCGTTCCGCCCATCGGACTTTAAAAATTCGAGAAATGCCCGGCTAGCAAATTTTTCGGTTTTTTTGAAATATCTCGGCAATTAGAGAGATAGAGCCGAAATCTCTTCGGTACAAGACTCAGGGCGCCGAGTACAATCTGTTCCGCCCATCGGACTTTAAAAATTCGGAAATGCCCGGCTAGCAAATTTTTCGGTTTTTTCGAAATATCTCGGCAACTAAGAGGTAGAGCCGAAATCTCTTCGGTACAAGACTCAGGACGCCGAGTACAATCTGTTCCGCCCATCGGACTTTTAAAATTCGAGAAATGCCCGGCTAGCAAATTTTTCGGTTTTTCGAAATATCTCGGCAACTAAGAGAGATAGAGCTGAAATCTCTTCGGTACAAGACTCAGGACGCCGAGTACAATCTGTTCCACCCATCAGACTTTTAAAATTCGAGAAATGCCCGGCTAGCAAATTTTTCGGTTTCGAAATATCTCGGCAACTAAGAGGCAGGAGCCGAAATCTCTTCGGTACAAGACTCAGGACGCCGAGTACAATCTGTTCCGCCCATCGGACTTTTAAAATTCGAGAAATGCCCGGCTAGCAAATTTTTCGGTTTTTTCGAAATATCTCGGCAACTAAGAGAGATAGAGCCGAGAATCTCTTCGGTACAAGACTCAGGACGCCGAGTACAATCCGTTCCGCCCATCGGACTTTAAAAATTCGACAAATGCCCGGCTAGCAAATTTTTTCGGTTTTTTTTCGAAATATCTCGGCAACTAAAAGAGACAGAGCCGAAATCTCTTCGGTACAAGACTCAGGACGCCGAGTACAATCCGTTCCGCCCATCGGACTTTAAAAATTCGAGAAATGCCCGGCTAGCAAATTTTTCGGTTTTTCGAAATATCTCGGCAACTAAGAGAGATAGAGCCGAAATCTCTTCGGTACAAGACTCAGGACGCCGAGTACAATCCGTTCCGCCCATCGGACTTTAAAAATTCGAGAAATGCCCCGGCTAGCAAATTTTTCGGGTTTTTTCGAAAATATCTCGGCAACTAAAAGAGACAGAGGCGAAATCTCTTCGGTACAAGACTCGGGACGCCGAGTACAATCCGTTCCGCCCATCGGACTTTTAAAATTCGACAAATGCCCGGCTAGCAAATTTTTCGGTTTTTTCGAAATATCTCGGCAACTAAGAGAGATAGAGCTGAAATCTCTTCGGTACAAGACTCAGGACACCGAGTACAATCTGTTCCACCCATCGGACTTTAAAAATTCGACAAATGCCCGGCTAGCAAATTTTTTGGTTTTTTCGAAATATCTCGGCAACTAAGAGAGATAGAGCCGAAATCTCTTCAGTACAAGACTCAGGACGCCGAGTACAATCTGTCCCACCCATCGGACTTCAAAAATTCGACAAATGCCCGGCTAGCAAATTTTTCGGTTTTTTCGAAATATCTCGGCAACTAAGAGAGATAGAGCCGAAATCTCTTCGGTACAAGACTCAGGACGCCGAGTACAATCTGTTCCACCCATCGGACTTTAAAAATTCGACAAATGCCCGGCTAGCAAATTTTTCGGTTTTTTCGAAATATCTCGGCAACTAAGAGAGATAGAGCCGAAATCTCTTCGGTACAAGACTCAGGACGCCGAGTACAATCTGTTCCACCCATCGGACTTTAAAAATTCGACAAATGCCCGGCTAGCAAATTTTTCGGTTTTTTCGAAATATCTCGGCAACTAAGAGAGATAGAGCCGAAATCTCTTCGGTACAAGACTCAGGACGCCGAGTACAATCTGTTCCACCCATCGGACTTTAAAAATTCGACAAATGCCCGGCTAGCAAATTTTTCGGTTTTTTCGAAATATCTCGGCAACTAAGAGAGATAGAGCCGAAATCTCTTCGGTACAAGACTCAGGACGCCGAGTACAATCTGTTCCACCCATCGGACTTTAAAAATTCGACAAATGCCCGGCTAGCAAATTTTTCGGTTTTTTCGAAATATCTCGGCAAACTAAGAGAGATAGAGCCGAAATCTCTTCGGTACAAGACTCAGGACGCCGAGTACAATCTGTTCCACCCATCGGACTTTAAAAATTCGACAAATGCCCGGCTAGCAAAATTTTTCGGTTTTTTCGAAATATCTCGGCAACTAAGAGAGATAGAGCCGAAATCTCTTCGGTACAAGACTCAGGACGCCGAGTACAATCTGTTCCACCCATCGGACTTTAAAAATTCGACAAATGCCCGGCTAGCAAATTTTTCGGTTTTTTCGAAATATCTCGGCAACTATAGAGAGATAGAGCCGAAATCTCTTCGGTACAAGACTCAGGACGCCGAGTACAATCTGTTCCACCCATCGGACTTTAAAAATTCGACAAATGCCCGGCTAGCAAATTTTTCGGTTTTTCGAAATATCTCGGCAACTATAAGAGATAGAGCCGAAATCTCTTCGGTACAAGACTCAGGACGCCGAGTACAATCTGTTCCACCCATCGGACTTTAAAAATTCGACAAATGCCCGGCTAGCAAATTTTTCGGTTTTTTCGAAATATCTCGGCAACTAAGAGAGATAGAGCCGAAATCTCTTCGGTACAAGACTCAGGACGCCGAGTACAATCTGTTCCACCCATCGGACTTTAAAAATTCGACAAATGCCCGGCTAGCAAATTTTTCGGTTTTTTCGAAATATCTCGGCAACTATAGAGAGATAGAGCCGAAATCTCTTCGGTACAAGACTCAGGACGCCGAGTACAATCTGTTCCACCCATCGGACTTTAAAAATTCGACACAAATGCCCGGCTAGCAAATTTTTCGGTTTTTCGAAATATCTCGGCAACTATAGAGAGATAGAGCCGAAATCTCTTCGGTACAAGACTCAGGACGCCGAGTACAATCTGTTCCACCCATCGGAGTTTAAAAATTCGACAAATGCCCGGCTAGCAAATTTTTCGGTTTTTTCGAAATATCTCGGCAAACTATAGAGAGATAGAGCCGAAATCTCTTCGGTACAAGACTCAGGACGCCGAGTACAATCTGTTCCACCCATCGGACTTTAAAAATTCGACAAATGCCCGGCTAGCAAATTTTTCGGTTTTTTCGAAATATCTCGGCAACTATAGAGAGATAGAGCCGAAATCTCTTCGGTACAAGACTCAGGACGCCGAGTACAATCTGTTCCACCCATCGGACTTTAAAAATTCGACAAATGCCCGGCTAGCAAATTTTTCGGTTTTTTCGAAATATCTCGGCAACTAAGAGAGATAGAGCCG
The DNA here is from genome assembly GCA_023690525.1 of Holotrichia oblita. NCBI lineage: Eukaryota > Metazoa > Arthropoda > Insecta > Coleoptera > Scarabaeidae > Holotrichia > Holotrichia oblita. The sequence goes on along the minus strand of CM043024.1, from coordinate 9,972,561 downwards.
AAATCTCTTCGGTACAAGACTCAGGACGCCGAGTACAATCTGTTCCACCCATCGGAGTTTAAAAATTCGACAAATGCCCGGCTAGCAAATTTTTTTTCGGTTTTTTCGAAATATCTCGGCAACTAAGAGATAGAGCCGAAATCTCTTCGGTACAAGACTCAGGACGCCGAGTACAATCTGTTCCACCCATCGGAGTTTAAAAATTCGACAAATGCCCGGCTAGCAAATTTTTCGGTTTTTCGAAATATCTCGGCAACTAAGAGATATAGAGCCGAAATCTCTTCGGTACAAGACTCAGGACGCCGAGTACAATCTGTTCCACCCATCGGAGTTTAAAAATTCGACAAATGCCCGGCTAGCAAATTTTTCGGTTTTTTCGAAATATCTCGGCAACTATAGAGAGATAGAGCCGAAATCTCTTCGGTACAAGACTCAGGACGCCGAGTACAATCTGTTCCACCCATCGGACTTTAAAAATTCGACAAATGCCCGGCTAGCAAATTTTTCGGTTTTTTCGAAATATCTCGGCAACTATAAGAGAGATAGAGCCGAAATCTCTTCGGTACAAGACTCAGGACGCCGAGTACAATCTGTTCCACCCATCGGAGTTTAAAAATTCGACAAATGCCCGGCTAGCAAATTTTTCGGTTTTTCGAAATATCTCGGCAACTATAGAGAGATAGAGCCGAAATCTCTTCGGTACAAGACTCAGGACGCCGAGTACAATCTGTTCCCACCCATCGGACTTTAAAAATTCGACAAATGCCCGGCTAGCAAATTTTTCGGTTTTTTCGAAATATCTCGGCAACTATAGAGAGATAGAGCCGAAATCTCTTCGGTACAAGACTCAGGACGCCGAGTACAATCTGTTCCACCCATCGGAGTTTAAAAATTCGACAAATGCCCGGCTAGCAAATTTTTCGGTTTTTTCGAAATATCTCGGCAACTATAAGAGATAGAGCCGAAATCTCTTCGGTACAAGACTCAGGACGCCGAGTACAATCTGTTCCACCCATCGGAGTTTAAAAATTCGACAAATGCCCGGCTAGCAAATTTTTCGGTTTTTTCGAAATATCTCGGCAACTATAGAGAGATAGAGCCGAAATCTCTTCGGTACAAGACTCAGGACGCCGAGTACAATCTGTTCCACCCATCGGACTTTAAAAATTCGACAAATGCCCGGCTAGCAAATTTTTCGGTTTTTTCGAAATATCTCGGCAACTATGAGAGATAGAGCCGAAATCTCTTCGGTACAAGACTCAGGACGCCGAGTACAATCTGTTCCACCCATCGGACTTTAAAAATTCGACAAATGCCCGGCTAGCAAATTTTTCGGTTTTTTCGAAATATCTCGGCAACTATAGAGAGATAGAGCCGAAATCTCTTCGGTACAAGACTCAGGACGCCGAGTACAATCTGTTCCACCCATCGGAGTTTAAAAATTCGACAAATGCCCGGCTAGCAAATTTTTCGGTTTTTTCGAAATATCTCGGCAACTATAGAGAGATAGAGCCGAAATCTCTTCGGTACAAGACTCAGGACGCCGAGTACAATCTGTTCCACCCATCGGAGTTTAAAAATTCGACAAATGCCCGGGCTAGCAAATTTTTCGGTTTTTTCGAAATATCTCGGCAACTATAGAGAGATAGAGCCGAAATCTCTTCGGTACAAGACTCAGGACGCCGAGTACAATCTGTTCCACCCATCGGAGTTTAAAAATTCGACAAATGCCCGGCTAGCAAATTTTTCGGTTTTTTCGAAATATCTCGGCAACTATAGAGAGATAGAGCCGAAATCTCTTCGGTACAAGACTCAGGACGCCGAGTACAATCTGTTCCACCCATCGGAGTTTAAAAATTCGACAAATGCCCGGCTAGCAAATTTTTCGGTTTTTTCGAAATATCTCGGCAACTATAGAGAGATAGAGCCGAAATCTCTTCGGTACAAGACTCAGGACGCCGAGTACAATCTGTTCCACCCATCGGAGTTTAAAAATTCGACAAATGCCCGGCTAGCAAATTTTTCGGTTTTTTCGAAATATCTCGGCAACTATAGAGAGATAGAGCCGAAATCTCTTCGGTACAAGACTCAGGACGCCGAGTACAATCTGTTCCACCCATCGGAGTTTAAAAATTCGACAAATGCCCGGCTAGCAAATTTTTCGGTTTTTTCGAAATATCTCGGCAACTATAAGAGATAGAGCCGAAATCTCTTCGGTACAAGACTCAGGACGCCGAGTACAATCTGTTCCACCCATCGGAGTTTAAAAATTCGACAAATGCCCGGCTAGCAAATTTTTCGGTTTTTTCGAAATATCTCGGCAACTATAGAGAGATAGAGCCGAAATCTCTTCGGTACAAGACTCAGGACGCCGAGTACAATCTGTTCCACCCATCGGAGTTTAAAAATTCGACAAATGCCCGGCTAGCAAATTTTTCGGTTTTTTCGAAATATCTCGGCAACTATAAGAGATAGAGCCGAAATCTCTTCGGTACAAGACTCAGGACGCCGAGTACAATCTGTTCCACCCATCGGAGTTTAAAAATTCGACAAATGCCCGGCTAGCAAATTTTTCGGTTTTTTCGAAATATCTCGGCAACTATGAGAGATAGAGCCGAAATCTCTTCGGTACAAGACTCAGGACGCCGAGTACAATCTGTTCCACCCATCGGAGTTTAAAAATTCGACAAATGCCCGGCTAGCAAATTTTTCGGTTTTTTCGAAATATCTCGGCAACTATAAGAGATAGAGCCGAAATCTCTTCGGTACAAGACTCAGGACGCCGAGTACAATCTGTTGTTCCACCCATCGGAGTTTAAAAATTCGACAAATGCCCGGCTAGCAAATTTTTCGGTTTTTCGAAATATCTCGGCAACTATAGAGAGATAGAGCCGAAATCTCTTCGGTACAAGACTCAGGACGCCGAGTACAATCTGTTCCACCCATCGGAGTTTAAAAATTCGACAAATGCCCGGCTAGCAAATTTTTCGGTTTTTTCGAAATATCTCGGCAACTATAAGAGATAGAGCCGAAATCTCTTCGGTACAAGACTCAGGACGCCGAGTACAATCTGTTCCACCCATCGGAGTTTAAAAATTCGACAAATGCCCGGCTAGCAAATTTTTCGGTTTTTTCGAAATATCTCGGCAACTATAAGAGATAGAGCCGAAATCTCTTCGGTACAAGACTCAGGACGCCGAGTACAATCTGTTCCACCCATCGGAGTTTAAAAATTCGACAAATGCCCGGCTAGCAAATTTTTCGGTTTTTTCGAAATATCTCGGCAACTATAGAGAGATAGAGCCGAAATCTCTTCGGTACAAGACTCAGGACGCCGAGTACAATCTGTTCCACCCATCGGAGTTTAAAAATTCGACAAATGCCCGGCTAGCAAATTTTTCGGTTTTTTCGAAATATCTCGGCAACTATGAGAGATAGAGCCGAAATCTCTTCGGTACAAGACTCAGGACGCCGAGTACAATCTGTTCCACCCATCGGAGTTTAAAAATTCGACAAATGCCCGGCTAGCAAATTTTTCGGTTTTTCGAAATATCTCGGCAACTATAGAGAGATAGAGCCGAAATCTCTTCGGTACAAGACTCAGGACGCCGAGTACAATCTGTTCCACCCATCGGAGTTTAAAAATTCGACAAATGCCCGGCTAGCAAATTTTTCGGTTTTTTCGAAATATCTCGGCAACTAAGAGATAGAGCCGAAATCTCTTCGGTACAAGACTCAGGACGCCGAGTACAATCTGTTCCACCCATCGGAGTTTAAAAATTCGACAAATGCCCGGCTAGCAAATTTTTCGGTTTTTTCGAAATATCTCGGCAACTATAAGAGATAGAGCCGAAATCTCTTCGGTACAAGACTCAGGACGCCGAGTACAATCTGTTCCACCCATCGGAGTTTAAAAATTCGACAAATGCCCGGCTAGCAAATTTTTCGGTTTTTTCGAAATATCTCGGCAACTATAAGAGATAGAGCCGAAATCTCTTCGGTACAAGACTCAGGACGCCGAGTACAATCTGTTCCACCCATCGGAGTTTAAAAATTCGACAAATGCCCGGCTAGCAAATTTTTCGGTTTTTTCGAAATATCTCGGCAACTATAGAGAGATAGAGCCGAAATCTCTTCGGTACAAGACTCAGGACGCCGAGTACAATCTGTTCCACCCATCGGAGTTTAAAAATTCGACAAATGCCCGGCTAGCAAATTTTTCGGTTTTTTCGAAATATCTCGGCAACTATAGAGAGATAGAGCCGAAATCTCTTCGGTACAAGACTCAGGACGCCGAGTACAATCTGTTCCACCCATCGGAGTTTAAAAATTCGACAAATGCCCGGCTAGCAAATTTTTCGGTTTTTTCGAAATATCTCGGCAACTATAGAGAGATAGAGCCGAAATCTCTTCGGTACAAGACTCAGGACGCCGAGTACAATCTGTTCCACCCATCGGAGTTTAAAAATTCGACAAATGCCCGGCTAGCAAATTTTTCGGTTTTTTCGAAATATCTCGGCAACTATAGAGAGATAGAGCCGAAATCTCTTCGGTACAAGACTCAGGACGCCGAGTACAATCTGTTCCACCCATCGGAGTTTAAAAATTCGACAAATGCCCGGCTAGCAAATTTTTCGGTTTTTTCGAAATATCTCGGCAACTATGAGAGATAGAGCCGAAATCTCTTCGGTACAAGACTCAGGACGCCGAGTACAATCTGTTCCACCCATCGGAGTTTAAAAATTCGACAAATGCCCGGCTAGCAAATTTTTCGGTTTTTTCGAAATATCTCGGCAACTATAAGAGATAGAGCCGAAATCTCTTCGGTACAAGACTCAGGACGCCGAGTACAATCTGTTCCACCCATCGGAGTTTAAAAATTCGACAAATGCCCGGCTAGCAAATTTTTCGGTTTTTTCGAAATATCTCGGCAACTAGAGAGATAGAGCCGAAATCTCTTCGGTACAAGACTCAGGACGCCGAGTACAATCTGTTCCACCCATCGGAGTTTAAAAATTCGACAAATGCCCGGCTAGCAAATTTTTCGGTTTTTTCGAAATATCTCGGCAACTATGAGAGATAGAGCCGAAATCTCTTCGGTACAAGACTCAGGACGCCGAGTACAATCTGTTCCACCCATCGGAGTTTAAAAATTCGACAAATGCCCGGCTAGCAAATTTTTCGGTTTTTTCGAAATATCTCGGCAACTAAGAGAGATAGAGCCGAAATCTCTTCGGTACAAGACTCAGGACGCCGAGTACAATCTGTTCCACCCATCGGAGTTTAAAAATTCGACAAATGCCCGGCTAGCAAATTTTTCGGTTTTTCGAAATATCTCGGCAACTATGAGAGATAGAGCCGAAATCTCTTCGGTACAAGACTCAGGACGCCGAGTACAATCTGTTCCACCCATCGGAGTTTAAAAATTCGACAAATGCCCGGCTAGCAAATTTTTCGGTTTTTTCGAAATATCTCGGCAACTATAGAGAGATAGAGCCGAAATCTCTTCGGTACAAGACTCAGGACGCCGAGTACAATCTGTTCCACCCATCGGAGTTTAAAAATTCGACAAATGCCCGGCTAGCAAATTTTTCGGTTTTTTCGAAATATCTCGGCAACTATGAGAGATAGAGCCGAAATCTCTTCGGTACAAGACTCAGGACGCCGAGTACAATCTGTTCCACCCATCGGAGTTTAAAAATTCGACAAATGCCCGGCTAGCAAATTTTTCGGTTTTTTCGAAATATCTCGGCAACTATAGAGAGATAGAGCCGAAATCTCTTCGGTACAAGACTCAGGACGCCGAGTACAATCTGTTCCACCCATCGGAGTTTAAAAATTCGACAAATGCCCGGCTAGCAAATTTTTCGGTTTTTTCGAAATATCTCGGCAACTATAGAGAGATAGAGCCGAAATCTCTTCGGTACAAGACTCAGGACGCCGAGTACAATCTGTTCCACCCATCGGAGTTTAAAAATTCGACAAATGCCCGGCTAGCAAATTTTTCGGTTTTTTCGAAATATCTCGGCAACTATAGAGAGATAGAGCCGAAATCTCTTCGGTACAAGACTCAGGACGCCGAGTACAATCTGTTCCACCCATCGGAGTTTAAAAATTCGACAAATGCCCGGCTAGCAAATTTTTCGGTTTTTCGAAATATCTCGGCAACTATGAAGAGATAGAGCCGAAATCTCTTCGGTACAAGACTCAGGACGCCGAGTACAATCTGTTCCACCCATCGGAGTTTAAAAATTCGACAAATGCCCGGCTAGCAAATTTTTCGGTTTTTCGAAATATCTCGGCAACTAAGATAAGAGATAGAGCCGAAATCTCTTCGGTACAAGACTCAGGACGCCGAGTACAATCTGTTCCACCCATCGGAGTTTAAAAATTCGACAAATGCCCGGCTAGCAAATTTTTCGGTTTTTTCGAAATATCTCGGCAACTATAGAGATAGAGCCGAAATCTCTTCGGTACAAGACTCAGGACGCCGAGTACAATCTGTTCCACCCATCGGAGTTTAAAAATTCGACAAATGCCCGGCTAGCAAATTTTTCGGTTTTTTCGAAATATCTCGGCAACTATAGAGAGATAGAGCCGAAATCTCTTCGGTACAAGACTCAGGACGCCGAGTACAATCTGTTCCACCCATCGGAGTTTAAAAATTCGACAAATGCCCGGCTAGCAAATTTTTCGGTTTTTTCGAAATATCTCGGCAACTATGAGAGATAGAGCCGAAATCTCTTCGGTACAAGACTCAGGACGCCGAGTACAATCTGTTCCACCCATCGGAGTTTAAAAATTCGACAAATGCCCGGCTAGCAAATTTTTCGGTTTTTTCGAAATATCTCGGCAACTAAGAGAGATAGAGCCGAAATCTCTTCGGTACAAGACTCAGGACGCCGAGTACAATCTGTTCCACCCATCGGAGTTTAAAAATTCGACAAATGCCCGGCTAGCAAATTTTTCGGTTTTTTCGAAATATCTCGGCAACTATGAGAGATAGAGCCGAAATCTCTTCGGTACAAGACTCAGGACGCCGAGTACAATCTGTTCCACCCATCGGAGTTTAAAAATTCGACAAATGCCCGGCTAGCAAATTTTTCGGTTTTTCGAAATATCTCGGCAACTAAGAGAGATAGAGCCGAAATCTCTTCGGTACAAGACTCAGGACGCCGAGTACAATCTGTTCCACCCATCGGAGTTTAAAAATTCGACAAATGCCCGGCTAGCAAATTTTTCGGTTTTTTCGAAATATCTCGGCAACTATGAGAGATAGAGCCGAAATCTCTTCGGTACAAGACTCAGGACGCCGAGTACAATCTGTTCCACCCATCGGAGTTTAAAAATTCGACAAATGCCCGGCTAGCAAATTTTTCGGTTTTTTCGAAATATCTCGGCAACTATGAGAGATAGAGCCGAAATCTCTTCGGTACAAGACTCAGGACGCCGAGTACAATCTGTTCCACCCATCGGAGTTTAAAAATTCGACAAATGCCCGGCTAGCAAATTTTTCGGTTTTTCGAAATATCTCGGCAATGAGAGATAGAGCCGAAATCTCTTCGGTACAAGACTCAGGACGCCGAGTACAATCTGTTCCACCCATCGGAGTTTAAAAATTCGACAAATGCCCGGCTAGCAAATTTTTCGGTTTTTTCGAAATATCTCGGCAACTATGAGAGATAGAGCCGAAATCTCTTCGGTACAAGACTCAGGACGCCGAGTACAATCTGTTCCACCCATCGGAGTTTAAAAATTCGACAAATGCCCGGCTAGCAAATTTTTCGGTTTTTTCGAAATATCTCGGCAACTATGAGAGATAGAGCCGAAATCTCTTCGGTACAAGACTCAGGACGCCGAGTACAATCTGTTCCACCCATCGGACTTTAAAAATTCGACAAATGCCCGGCTAGCAAATTTTTCGGTTTTTCGAAATATCTCGGCAACTAAGAGAGATAGAGCCGAAATCTCTTCGGTACAAGACTCAGGACGCCGAGTACAATCTGTTCCACCCATCGGAGTTTAAAAATTCGACAAATGCCCGGCTAGCAAATTTTTCGGTTTTTTCGAAATATCTCGGCAACTAAGAGAGATAGAGCCGAAATAGAGCCGAAATCTCTTCGGTACAAGACTCAGGACGCCGA
>CM043024.1:9871790-9963917 GCA_023690525.1 Holotrichia oblita | reverse complement strand
GCTGTGAGCTGTAGCGTGGTGTGAAAAAAAAATGTAAATTACATTTTATGATGAGTTACTATAGAAACACCTCGTAACCCTCGTAACATCTATTCAACGGTCTAAATGTCCAAACCGCCTTGCAAACCTGCTTATTTTCAATTGTAAATTTATAGAAAAATCTTGCGTAAATTTGTCAATGTGTGAAGAAAAAATAGCATATTTTATTTGGAGGAAAAGTTACTTCTCATGGCTTGCTCTCTATAACACGAGCACGCCATGAAAGTATTACTTTCCCTCCGTCTAAAATACATAAGATACTATTCCGGCTGAAGCAAGCACCTTCAGATGAGGCCTTTTCCTTTGCTTTTCAGTGTAGTGCAATTTACACTACAATTTTTACAGTGCTGTAACGAAGGCGACAATACAAAGGAACGAATTGAGTGTAGATGAATTTATAACATAACCTCAACCATCAGCTCATCATAATCTGACTTGACAAAAACCGAATAGCACTTTCTGAATTCAGGCATTATGTGGTTACTAACTAATCCTTTATAAAAGTGACCTTCAGATCTATATAATGTGAACATTGTTGCTAATACAGACCCGCAATATTATTCTCTTTCTACTTACTACGACTTGCAGCTTGCAGTGTTAAACAAATTTAGTTAAGATAAACTCCTTTGGCAGTCTCTTTGCATATATTTATAAAAAGAACTGTCAATTCCCATTATTATAAATTGGACTAAACGTCAAAGATATTTTTCACTAATTTATTTACAAATCGTACTTTATTCCTAGTAATACTAATAACCTTATTCGATGGCATTTTTTAAAGAAAATTGCATTTGAATTATCAAAAATTGCAATAATAATGGCGTCTGTAATTTAACTCAAAGATATGTCAAAACAATTTTTTACTTTATATTTAATACATAACCTCTTTTTGCATCTCCTTTGCATGCGTTTCATAAATACTTAACGTTACTTTATCAATTATACTGCATAAATACCAATGTATACATTCGTAGTACGTGTACAGTCTCTTAATGTCACCCCGCAAAAAAGAACCAATAATGTCGACACAATTTTTGATTGATGAATATCAATATTGTAATTGCGCTTTAAAATAAATGTCGGTCAAACCTAGTGCATTCGTTTTGCAACAGAAGTTATAATGTATCTTCCATCACATCAAGAGACATTAATTTTGGAATAGACTGTACATACTACTAACCTAATAGCTACTAATTACCACGTATGTATTGTGTTATATTGTGTATTGTTCTGGGTTTTGTATTCGGTTCGTATTAATATGTGGACTCATGACAACACGGAAGATTTAATCCAACTGTACGAACAACACGAATGTTTGTATCTACTTGGTTAGCCATAATAATTATAAAAATAAGACTAAACGTAGGAGGGCATTATTTATTAAATTCATAATTCCTATCCATGGACGAACCCATAACTTTCGGTTACGTCTTTTTTTTTTGGATTTCAAAAGGTATGCTGCTATAGCGGTAGTCACATTTATAACTAAACAAAAGTAACAACTTTGTTATACCAGAAAACTGATGACTGAATTCGTATACTAACATGGAATTTAGCCAGAATTAGCGAATAATTCCTGTAACATTTGCTTTTTGTAGTTAGTACCTTACATCAATTTTTGCATACATTTCTGCATCAATTTTACATGTAAATATTTGATCGTCTATTGCCTCCATAAAAGAGAAAGCTTGTTAATTTTCGCGCCTCAAAAAAAAAGAAATGCTCGCTATACTAGACAAGGATGCAACTACAAAAATACGACGCCCTACAGTAAAAAGATAAAGTTGGGTCAATTTTCAGCGGTGCCGCTCTCTCTGACCGCCAACGCTTTAAATTTTTGAATTGGCCAATGACAGCACACCGCGCCACAGCCTTTTTTTTTGCTGCAATTAGTACTGCTCGAAGCGCCATCTTTGAGGGAACACCTGAAACATATTTCGGTCGGAATCCAATAGAAATCTTTACGTGGGTTATAAGAACATTTTATTTAGCATAGTTTTCTCATTTTCTCAATAAATATTGCTAAGATTCTTGCAATTTTTTTTCGTTTTTCTGTCACATTACATCGTTAATTTATATGATTAAATCAATACATATCGTCTTCATAATTTCTTATTGCCGACACGGATGATTTTTCTATCCATAATTGATTGTTTCAACGCGAAATATTAAGCTATATTTGATATAATGAGATTTGCGCACAGGTCTGCATTTTACCTCATGGCGCCATCTGTTGTCACTGATACTTGGCGGCGCCCTCATAACGTGGATAACTCATCGTCAGAACATGTCGATAAAATAGCGACCACCTTAGATCATAGTTTGACAGCGCCATCTGTCGGCGTGTAGAATATTTAACAACTATAGAATCCTTCTCTCTAGCGAAAAGAGTGTCAAATTAGAGAGCTCCATAAAGTTAGCCCCTCACTATAAGCAATTATAATAAATCTTACTTTTATTCGTTTGTAGGTGTTTGATAGCGAATTTTCAAAGCTTGATAGTTGATAGTTTATTAATTAATAATAAAACAAATCTAGTAGGATATTAGGCAGGCAACCAAAATTACATCAGAAAAGCGTCCTATCGGACACATTATGTAAAAGTGGCTTCACATGCAAGCTTTTTTTAGCGGACAACAAACAACCAATAGGATTTTAGATTTCCAAAATTTTAGAGTTTCAATGTCAGTACTCTAAAAGTTAATTCAACGCTAACTTTTGGTGTACGAAAATGACTGAAAACAATATAAAACTGCATATACTGACAGTTGTGGTTATGTTATAGAGGTATGTGCTGAGGTGTGTGCTATTTGATATGTGCTACTGATAATTTAAGTTTTCTTTATTCCAATTTGAATCCAGTAGTTCCTCTTTTCTTTGTTTTTTTATTAGATATAATTTTATAAAATAAATAACTTTAATATACCTAGGTATGTTTTTTTATTTTGTATGATTTTCGCATGTCTTTTTGGTTGCCTACACAATATTCTGCAAAACTTCTTTCATCGCTTATTAATAAATGATCAAATATCAAACGTTGGGAATGTGTTATCAGGCACCTATAAACGACGCATAAACGATTTTTCTCAAAGGAATTTAAATTCGATGGCAAATGTGGCCGGGATGAGTTACAATTACATATGTTCCCCATAGGACGCTTTTCTGATGTAATTTCGGTTGAATGCCTAATATCCTAGTAGATTTGTTTTATTATTAATTAATAAACTATCAACTATCAAGCTTTGGAAATTTGCTATCAGCCACCTACAAACGATTCTGTTAAAATAAAATTGAATTTGATGTCAAAATGACAACATGAGGCGCTAACATCACAGAGATTTTTCCGAAGAATTTGTTTTATTGTTTGCTAATGAACTATTGACTATCAAACGTTGGAAATTCGCTATCAAACACCTACAAACGACCTACCTAAAGTAAGATTTATTATAATTGCTTATAGTGAGGGGCTAACTTTATGGAGCTTGTTGTAAGGTTTAGAATAAATCAGTGTAGGTATAATGAAAAAACTTCCTCTTATTCCTTACAGAAATGATTTTATTTTAATAATAGTCTAGTGGCCGAAACATGTACTAGACTATTATTAAAATAATTTTTGTTTTTGATAAGAATTTTCTTTTAAGAAAAGAATTAATTAATGCATGCGAATTCTTTAATACTTTAATTAGTGGTTTCAATCTTTTATTAAATTCAGAAAAAAAAAAAAACTAATAGCCTTGTTTATAAATATTTATGTATGTACATACATATATGTACATACAACCGATGTTCGTATAAAATGCTGGTATCTAGCGGAAAATTTAGACACCACGGTTTCTATTTATGAATGAAAGAAAAATTGACAAGAAGAAATTCGGCCAAGGGAATGAATATAAGCAAGTAAAAATATGGTTGTAGAAGCATGATATGAATTTAATTATTAGGAATAAATTTTGAATTTTGCGGGTGTGCGTAGCGACGAAGGCCAACAGAGAACAAACAGTGCCGCCCAATATTTATATTTTAATTAAGTAGTTACATACTGGAATTTGCAAATAGCATTTATAAGATAACATAAATACCTACCTGCTGCCTCGCTTATACAGGGTGTAACATTGGGAACGCCGTGGTCTCTGGTAAGTTACATACTGGAATATATGTAGGTGGATTAGATCTACAATTTACAAATAATAGGCAATATACAGGGTGTTTCAAAACTTAGCAATGTACCAAAGTTATGTTTTTTCTAATGGAACATCCTGTATTGAAGTTCACAAAATTTGGCCTCGATACTTGAACGACCTGTAGAATACTCGACAACTTTGAATATGGCATTCAATCAGCTAAAGGATCTACTATTTCCGCTTTTCGTTCCATTTCTCTAAATTAAGTCATTTTCGAGATATTAAACTTTTCGTGCAACATTGCATTTTCAAAAAACTTGAAATATCTCGTAAACTACAAAAATTAGACATAGGAAACCTTGAATAAAGTTGATCTAGATTTCAGTGCACAACTCAAAAATGCCATAAAATACAGGGTGTTCCATTAAGAAAAACATAACTTTGGTACATTGCTAAGTTTTGAAACATCCTGTATATTACCTATTATTTTTAAATTGTAGATCTAATCCGCTTACATATGTTCCAGTATAGAACTTTCCAAAAATTGTTACCGTTTGACTACCAGAGGCCACGGCGTTCCCACTCTGTTATACCCTGTATAGATATTATTTAAATAATAATGAAATTTTTATTTAGGTATCGAATAAAACAATAGAAAATCTACTTGAATAATGTGGGTCGCCAATAATATTAAACCAAATTTTCAAGTTTGATCCTATTTGATACTTTACTCTTAGCATTTTATAAGCTTGTTATAATTTAAAACTTTTCCCCTGGCAGTGTCTGCTTTTGCTTGAACGGAAATGTAGGTACCTACTGTATAGTTGCTTATTATGTATTAATATTTTACGTTTAATAGAAATTACACGTTTCATTGAGGTTCAAACAGCCCTTCTTCCCTTATTAGATCAGCCTAAGGCACTTGAGAAAAAAATCTAGAAAGTGCAAATTTGAGGTTAGGTAGGACGAGGACTGAATTAATTTAGTTTTTTTGCTATTGACTTGACATAAGTATAGGTACTTCCAAGTACAATAAATTTACAAACTAATAATAGCAAAACACTGAATCAAATATCAAAATACATATTAATCCCTATAATCTACACAGAAACAATTTCTTTGAACATGCTAAAATAAAATAATGCAATCGCCAGTTGCGCACTGGCAAATATTGCAATTACGCCACCTGTCATTGGGTCGCAGGTAAGACGGGCGGGTGGTAAACTAATTGCTCTTGTGGTCTTGTGGTATTGGCTGATATGATAATACACTTCAAAACAATGTGCGCAGAATAAGTTATTACTATCACGAGATATTTGGCGACCTTGACGGAATTTAGTTATAAGGCCTGATTACGCTTGCGTTAGAAAAAGCGTTGAAATTCTCGAATACTTCAATATTTGGAAAAATATTTCGATATTATGACTCATATCTGGCAGGTGTGAAGACCCATGTAGTATATAATATTTATTCAATATACAGGGTCCGGCAATGAAGCGGGGACGGAAGATTACACGCTTATTTGAAAGTTTGTCAAATATTTAGTCATCGGATGTTCTTCCGCATCATCAAGTGCACGTTTTAAAAATATTTTGTTTTATACAGGGTGTTCCAGATGGAAATGCCAGACTAAAGTTGCATTTTTTTAAATGGAACACCCTGTATATTAACAGAGAAAATGATCCGCGCTTGAAAGCTGGTTACAACGATATAATGTTGTATAGGTCTAAAGTTGATAGTTTCTGTGTAAACAATTATTTTACTTGATAAATTGATACATTTCAGTAGGCTATTCTGCATAGGGAAAAACAAAAGATTCGAAACCAACAGAGTAGAATATTTTTTACTAGTATGGACTGTCGTTACTATGTGAAATAAATTCTGCAACTGCTCGCTTTATACAGGGTGTTCACAATTTTGCAAAATCGTAGAAATCTCGAAATTTTTAAATGGAACACCCTGTATATTTTTTGCTCATTGAAAAGCCCTTTTACTACGCTTTCTATTGATACCGCATTTGATGCACCTAGGATAGATCATTTTCTAATTATTTCTTTTTAAAGTTGAATTAATGAGAAATGCTTGTATTTTTAGTAGCTAATTTGCACTTCAAACCTACTGTAAGATCGGATATTCAACAAATAATCCATAAATGGTCAATGACAAGAAGAAACTCCATTTAGTATGAGAAACAATTGATTTTCACTCAGCGGTGAAAGTAAACATTAAATTAATATAAAGTAATATAGCATTTTCAATAGATTACCTGCTGATCAAGTTATCTGGTGTTTTAAGCTTGTATAACCAAAAAATTTCGTTGTGTGTTATACAGTATTTCGTTCAATCTTTAAAAGCAATTGTTATATTGACTAATTTGGTAGGTACCTACTCAAGAAATGGTAAATATGATATTTATTCTTGAGGAGTGTACAAGAAATTGTCTCCTAGCAAGTAGAGTATATGCAGAGAGATTTCCAAACCTTGAAAGAAGACCGGAAGCATTTGAAAGATTATTAGAGAAATTTATAGAAACTGATGGTGTAACCTACAAGAAGGGAGAAACATATAAACTGGTAATCAATAAACAAAGCGAACTGGCCGTATTATTAACAATACAGGAAAATCCACATACAGAACATTTAGAGCGAGTAAGGCCAGCTAGAAAAGAGATAGATCTAGAGTGGGGCGGTTGTAAAACATATACGGAATTAACGCATTGGCGAGCGTGCTATTCCGTATATGTTTTACAACCGCTCCACTCTAGATCTATCTCTTTTCTAACTGGCCTTAGTCGCTCTAAATGTTCTGTATGTGGAGAGATGTAGGTATAGATGGTATTTCAAAGGTAACAGCTATTGAAGGTAGGAGCTCGTGTTTGTTGAGTATCTACTAAAATTAGTCATTATAATAATTCATTTTAAAGATTGAACGAAATATTGTATAACGCAAAACGAAATTTTGTACAACTTGTTTATTAGTATACAAGCTTAAAACTGACACCTGTACTTTATATTAGATTAATGTTACCTTTCACCGCTGAGTGAAAATCAATTGTTTCTCATACTAAATGGAGTTTCTTCTTGTTATAGACCATTTATGGATTATTTGTCGAATATCCGATCTTACAGTAGGTTTGAAATGCAAATTAGCTTCTAAAAATACAAGCATTTCTCATTAATTCAACTTTAAAAAGAAATAATTAGAAAATGATCTATCCTAGATCTATCAAATGAGGTATCAATAGAAAGGGTAGTAAAAGGGCTTTCCAATGAGCAAAAAATATACAGGGTGTTCCATTTAAAAATTTCGAGATTTCTTCGATTTTGCAAAATTGTGAACACCCTGTATAAAGCGAGCAGTTGCAGAATTTATTTCACATAGTAACCACAGTCCATACCAGTAAAAAATATTCTACTCTGTTAGTTTCGAATCTTTTGTTTTTCCCTATGCAGAACAGCCTACTGAAATGTATCAATTTATCAAGTAAAATCATTGTTTACATAGAAACTATCAACTTTAGACATATACAACATTATATCGTTGTAACCAGCTTTCAAGCGCGGATCATTTTCTCTATTAATATACAGGGTGTTCCATTAAAAAAAATGCAACTTTAGTCTGGCATTTCCATCTGGAACACCCTGTATAAAACAAAATATTTTTAAAACGTGCACTTGATGATGCGGAAGAATATCCGATGACTAAATATTTGACAAACTTTCAAATAAGCGTGTAATCTTCCGTCCCCGCTTCGTTGCCGGACCCTGTATTATGCATCTTCATTAAATATTGCATCTTTGCTAAATACTTCCAACATATAGCACGTTATACATACAGGGTTTCCACGGCCAAGTGGGACATAGGGAAAATACATGTAAAATCGGTTTTCGGTGAATATTATCTCCCTAATACTACTTCATCCAAATTTAAGTGCCGAATATTATAACTGGGTTAACAACGAACATTTCCACAATCATAGTACAAAGAAAGTCATTTTAATAAAACCTATTGTACGTGAATTCCTAATAAGGCTTTTAACACGTTAGTTAGTGCAAGTGGCCGTGGCGCAGACGTTCTGTTCGGGGTTCGAATCCGAAAAATGAATTTTATTTTTTAATTTTTTTTAATCTTGATTAAGTTTTGTTGTTTATTTTGACAAATGATTCGTCGTTAGTAACAATTAAAAATCGTGATCATTTTTGTTATTGTAAAAATTATTCATTATTTACCTTAATCCTCAAAAAATCGATTTTATAGTCTTCAAAATCTCTGATTATTGTAGTGTTATTGAATTTGTAGCATTACTGTTGGAGATAAAAATTAAAAAATAAAATTAATCTGCCGGGATTCGAACCCTAAACAATCCGTGCATGTGCGTTATTAAGCTCACGTATTAAAAGCCTTATTACGAATTCTTCGTACAAAAGATTTAAAAATAATAATTTTTTGGCTTTATTAAAATAATTTTCTTTGTACTATGATTGCGGAGATGTTCATTGTTAACCCAGTTATAATATTCGGCACTTAAATTTGGATGAAGTAGTATTAGGGAGATAATATTCACCGAAAACCGATTTTATATGTATTCTCCCTATGTCCCACTTGGCCGTGGAAAACCTGTATAGGTATGTAGTTAATACAGACAGAGAGATGTGGAGTTTAGTTTTTAAAATATTTTTTTTTCTTTTGTTTTAGAAATTGATACTTAGAGGGCGGTATTAGTTAAATTTATACCTGTTGCGAGCGACTTTATTTAGTATATTTCTTTTTTTCGGTTTTCTTAGTCTGTAAACAATATCACCAGTGCAGAATGCAAGGTATAGGAATCGAGAGCGAAAATAGAGCGGGAGACGTTGTACGTGAGAAAGTTAAGAGTTTGTTATTAAACGTTTTATATAAAACAGCGATGTTTTATTAGCAGAATAGAGAGAAGTAACAATACACATGTAGTAGTAGTCTAGTACATATGCACATATTTCCTACGTACTATGTTTCATATAATCTAAACTTGTCACGCGAACGGTAACGTGACGTTTGACAGACTACAAGCAACTGACTTTACTTTGTAATTCTTGTAAAAGTTATGCTACGTGATCAACATAGCATATACATATAGTTGATGCGCGATAAGTGATTTCTTTTTAAATAGATATATTAAAGTTGTTATATGTATTTGGGCTAGTTATACAGATACGCTACGTTGCCCACGTGACCAGTTAAGGGTTAAAGTTTTTCCTTGAAATAGAACACATAAATAATACTAAGCTAACATCTATCATACTGTGTTAGCTGAACTACTGTCAGACAGTATTTACTTGTCAGAATGCTGATACACAAATATTATGCTTCAAAAATTATTGAAAAAAACTAATTGAACATTCATAAATAAATAAATATTTCCTTTTTATGTCAGCGTTTTGACATTTTTGCCCATTATTACGAAATTTATTTTATAACTTTAATGTTCACTTTTATATGGAACAGCTAGCAGCACTACTCCTTCCGCCAAGAGCGTTTGAAGGAGCGGGACATATTCCTCTCCGAGCTCCATTCCCTGGAACCCTCTTCCCTTTCTACTTGGCGATTCCTCTCCCGCGCCCACGAACGGGACCGATGGCGTTCCCGCCGCCCTTCTTCTTCATTTTCGCTCTCCCTTTCTCTGGAGCGCTCCTTTCCGCTGTCACGATTCTAAAAGTTGAACGTTGTTACACATGAAGCATATATATTGTACAAAAGTATGATAATTATTATCGGGTTGAAGTTGTGGGCCCCTCAAGTAGGTTGTTATTGGTGCAATAAGAATATGTTTAGGTATCCCGCCTGGATAATACGTAAATAAATCACTAAACACCAAACAAGTTTCAACTAAAACACCGACGCGTTTCAACAGCAATGCTGTCATTATTATACTTTAAAGGTTGTTAACAAATGAAGAGGATAGTTGTCAATTCTATCTTCTAATCTGTGTCGACACATATCGTTAACTATAGTTGCAAAGTTTTTAATAATCTGATAGTGACTGGTGGAAGAAAAATAAAAACAACAACAATATTTGTGAAATTTAAATTTAAGTTAGATTCATTGATCAAGTTGTGGAGTAAAATAATGGCCAATCCTCAACTTGAAATTATTCGCCATTCTACAGGGTGATCGAGTTCCGTAAATCCATATCGGACTTAGGTTTTTCAAATGGAACACCCTATATATTATTTTCGTATGTTAAAGAGAACTTGATCCCTACCCTTTTGACCGGCGGTTTTTAAGCAAATTTACCGCAAATGCAATATTTTGAGATTTATTACACTTAAAAATTTCAAGTCATCATGCAATGATGCATGTAATTAATAATAAGCAAAACAAAAAAACAATTATTTAGTATCCAACAAATACAGGGAATTTACACCGATTTAATGACAAGCAAAAATATTGGTAATCCAATTTGGTAAATTATAATTTAGCAAAACTGCGGTTTTTTTGAATAAATATTTCGTAAATGCAATTTTCTGGGATTTTCTACGAATAGTTAAACTCAACCAGTTAGTGTATTTTAAAAAAGATGCTGTAAAATCCCCAAATCCCGAAAAAGGTTTATAACCGTCCACCCCATCTTGGTTGCATCATCCTGTATACTCTAATGTCCCATGCTAATTATTTTTCTCAAAATTTACATTAATATTTATATATATATTTATTTATAGATATACAGGGTGTCTGTAAAAGGTCTTTACACACGACTACCACGTATTCCTTAGAACAAAATAAGCTGATTTAAGTAATTTTATCTTAGTGCAAAGTCGCTTAGTTTGGATGCTATTATAATAAATTCAAAACAACGTAAGCGATTTTAATCAGATTTGGCATGGTCAGAGAAAATTTCAAGAAGATACTAATACCGGAACTGAACGAAACACCCATGGCCATTATGAAAATTAACATAATGTTTCTTCCTGTCTGTAGTAGAGACACGATAGAGTATTGAAAAACGATCAAATTATGTCTCTTGTAAAATTTTCCTATTTTCATTAAAAAAAAGCATTAGGTAATCCAGTCAGTGATTTCTATCATGAACAAATGAATTTTGCATGGCTAAATTTACACTTCAAATAAAGACTACAGGTAAGAGAATAGGCTTAGTAAAGGTTCACGGTTTCGGAGATTCGGGATAACTTATTTACTACAAAAACGACACTCTTTATAAGAATTGGTTACTCTAATGGTTTTCGTGGAATTTGTATTTTATAATAATTGACACAAAAATTATTTAAAAAATTAAATAACTGAAACATGAATACAAATAATAAATATGTCACAAAAATTGTTGAAAGTGTACTTGCCATAGTTTATTATTTCTACCTACCCATTTGTTTGGGTATACTTGATTTAGGTAGTTTCGAACATGTACCTACTAAAAATTGTGGCGGAGCTCCATCGTGCATGTACCACATATCTCTCCGAAGTTGTAGAGGTAAATCGTCTAATAAATCTAGCAGTGTATTTTGTAAAAATTGCCAATTATTCCAATCCGCACATTAAGTTTAAATTCGTGTTGAAAATGATTTATCTTTATGGCATGCCGGTTTTCAACTGTATAAACGTGTCCATTATGGAAATAAGCTTCTAAAATGTCTACTTCAACTTCGGGAACCCTTATAAAACGCTGCCTTCCATAATCAGCGGTTGCAGGAGCAAAGCGACCGGTCTTCCGAAGACGTCGCTCAACGGCAGCAAACGTTGGATGACTTGGTCAGAATACATCCTAACACATTCTCGAGTATTTCCTTTACAAAATTTTAATACTAATAGCATAAGCCATGATAAATTACAAAAAGTTAAGTTTTCTAAATTCATTTGTTTATGATAGAAATCACTGATGACTGGATTACATTCTGCTTTTTTCGAATGCACGCCCATAAGTCCTTTTTGTCGTTTTTCTCGACAACGAATAAAAATAGGAAAATATTACAAGAGGTCATAATTTGATCGTTTTTAAATACTCTATCGAATAAAAATTATTTCGTGTAGCCTACTACAGACAGCAAAAAAAAATGTTAATTTTCATAATGGCCATGCGTGTTTCATTCACTTCCGGTATTACTATTTTATTTGAAATTTTCTCGAAACATTCGTCCAATAATACTAACTAACCATGCCAAATATTATTAAAATAGTAAAAAGAAAAACGATTTCAAAATTTTAACTTTAAGGCCGCATGACGCCCGAACTAAGCGACTTTGGACTAAGATAAGTTTACTTAAATCGGCTTATTTTGGTCTAAGGAATACGTGGTAGACGTGTGTAAAGACCTTTTACAGACACCTTATACTCGTATATCTCTTCAACAAATAGTAGGAATAGTTTGAAAAGTGATTAATTAAGCGCTAATGGAAATCCTCAGTTTACTTTCTCGTAACTGTATATTTATTCAGAATTTAATGTGTGTTTTATATAAATTATAAATTTGTAGCATACTTTGATCTATATAGGTTTTCCTATTTTGTTTGGTTAAAAAATTAATGTTGTTTAAATTTCACCAATTTCATTTATCTTGTTAACAACATGTTATACCACATGAAAAGTAAAATTATTTCTACTTTATCGAAGCTTAGGTTATATGTATGTATGTTTTTAATAACTATACTACTTTCAGCATTTCTTATATACTTATGTTTTTATGAACGAAATACATATTGTGAATACACATCAACGTCTAATATTTTTATTTCATCTTTCGAATTATCATTACGTTGAATCTAATTATCCTTAAATAAAATCGACATTTTACAATTTTAACGGCCGTGAACTTAAGGCGAGATTTCGGCTGGCAAATGCAAGCAGTAAACGACGTTGCTTCATAAACAAATTTCTCCTTTATTGATAGATATATTAACCTGATTTTTTTTCTAGTCACAAAGAAACAATTATTATTGAACTCTACAGACTCCTTTTCTATGTTTTTCATTAGGGTATTCTTATAAAAAATCGCAAATATATATATTATTATTCAGTCTGTGCTAAAAAATAAAGGAAAATATTTCTGTACAGTTCTAGAACTGACTTTCATTTATTTTATAAAAAATACCCATAGCTCTAAAAAATTCTGTAATTGAGTAATACGTCTAAGAAAACATCTTGTACCGAAAAATTTGCAAGGATCGCCGCCTAGACTTGTGAGGGGAATACGCTCCCACTTAGGTCCTTCTCATCGGATTAGGCCAATTCCGTCTCTCTTTCGCGGCTGGAAAACAGTGCTTGCGCGGTGAATAGTGCGGTTTTTTATATAGTCTGTCTAGTATTGAATATTATACCAAGTTTGTGACAATTAATTGTGTGGTTTGTTTATCGTTTTTTGGAATAATTTTTCTAGACAATGGCTAATTTTACAACAGAAACAAAAACATTCGATAATCAATTTCTTTTGTTTTATTTTAATTTCCAATATCCATTTTTTCTTATAGAGAGTTAATTTTTGTTTCTTGTGAACTAGAAAATACTGTTATTTTTTTTAATTTATATGCCTATTAGAGATTAATGTTTTGTTTTGGTACCATATTTATAGAGAATTTGTTTTTGGTTTTGTACACTTTTTATTTAACGGAAAATACACATGTATGTTTTATTTACTTATGTATATCACCCTTTTACTTACTCACTTTCATTGAAAAGAAAAAACAAAACGGAACGATACAAAAGATTATACGAACCTGGTGACGTTCAAGCGGCCGACTTCTGCCAAATATGTTCTTTTACAAAAGAATCAAAAAAAAAAAAAAGTATGCTTCATCCTAAACATTCTCTGTTTTACTCATACCGTACGTAATTAAATATACAGGGTCCGGCAACGAAGCGGGGACGGAAGATTACACGCTTATTTGAAAGTTTGTCAAATATTTAGTCATCAGATGTTCTTCCGCACCATCAAGTGCACGTTTTAAAAATATTTTGTTTTATACAGGATGTTCCAGATGGAAATGCCAGACTAAAGTTGCATTTTTTTAAATGGAACACCCTGTATATTAATAGAGAAAATGATCCGCGCTTGAAAGCTGGTTAAAACGATATAATGTTGTATAGGCCTAAAGTTGATAGTTTCTGTATAAACAATGATTTTACTTGATAAATTGATACATTTCAGTAGGCTATTCTACATAGGGAAAAACAAAAGATTCGAAACCAACAGAGTAGAATATTTTTTACTAGTATGGACTGTCGTTACTATGTGAAATAAATTCTGCAGCTGCTCCCTTTATACAGGGTGTTCACAATTTTGCAAAATCGAAGAAATCTCGAAATTTTTTAATGGAACACCCTGTATATTATTTACTAATTGGAAAGCCCTTTTACTACGCTTTCTATTGATACCTCATTTGATGCACCTAGGATGGATTATTTTCTAATTATTTCTTCTTAAAGTTGGATTAATGAGAAATGCTTATATTTTTAGTAGCTAATTTGCACTTCAAACCTACTGTAAGATTAGATGTTCAACAAATAATCCATAAATGGTCTATAACAAGAAGAAACTTCATTTAGTATGAGAAACAAATGATTTTCATTCAGCGGTGAAAGCAAACATTAAATTAATATAAAGTAATATATAGCTTTTTCAATAGATTCACTGCTGATCAAGTTATCTGGTGTTTTAAGCTTGTATACTTAATAACCAAGTTGTAAAAAATTTCGTTTTGTGTTATACAGTATTTCGTTCAATCTTTAAAAGCAATTGTTATATTGTCTAATTTTAGTAGGTATGTACCTACTCAAGAAATGGTAAATATGATATTTATTCTTGAGGAGTGTACAAGAAATTGTCTCCTAGCAAGTAGAGTAAATGCAGAGAGATTTCCAAACCTTGAAAGAAGACCGGAAGCATTTGAAAGATTATTAGAGAAATTTATAGAAACTGATGGTGTAACCTACAAGAAGGAGAAACAAATAAACCGGTAATCAATAAACAAAGCGAACTGGCCGTATTATTAACAATACAGGAAAATTTACATACAGAACATTTAGAGCGAGTAAGGCCAGCTAGAAAAGAGATAGATCTAGAGTGGGGCGGTTGTAAAACATATACGGAATTAACGCATTGGCGAGCGTGCTATTCCGTATATGTTTTACAACCGCTCCGCTTTAGATCTATCTCTTTTCTAGCTGGCCTTAGTCGCTCTAAATGTTCTGTATGTGGAGAGATGTAAGTATAGATGGTATTTCAAAGGTAACAGTTATTGAAAGTAGGAGCTTGCGTTTGTTGAGTATCTACTAAAATTAGTCAATTTCTTTTAAAGATTGAACGAAATACTGTATAACACAAAACAAAATTTTGTACAACTTGGTTATTAGTGTACAAGCTTAAAACTGACACCTTTACTTTATATTAAATTAATGTTACCTTTCACCGCTGAGTGAAAATCAATTGTTTCTTATACTGAATGGAGTTTCTTCTTGTTATAGACCATTTATGGATTATTTGTCGAATATCCGATCTTACAGTAGGTTTGAAATGCAAATTAGCTTCTAAAAATACAAGCATTTCTCATTAATTCAACTTTAAAAAGAAATAATTAGAAAATGATCTATCCTAGATGTATAAAATGAGGTATCAATAGAAAGCGTAGTAAAAAGGCTTTCCAATGAGCAAAAAATATACAGGGTGTTCCATTTAAAAATTTCGAGATTTCTTCGATTTTGCAAAATTGTGAACATCCTGTATAAAGCGAGCAGCTGCAGAATTTATTTCACATAGTAACGACAGTCCATACTAGTAAAAAATATTCTATTCTGTTGGTTTCGAATCTTTTGTTTTTCCCTATGCAGAATAGCCTACTGAAATGTATCAATTTATCAAGTAAAATCATTGTTTACGCAGAAACTATCAACTTTAGGCCTATACAACATTATATCGCTTTAACCAGCTTTCAAGCGCGGATCATTTTCTCTATTAATATACAAGGTGTTCCATTTAAAAAAATGCAACTTTAGTCTGGCATTTCCATCTGGAACACCCTGTATAAAACAAAATATTTTTAAAACGTGCACTTGATGGTGCGGAAGAATATCCCATGACTAAATATTTGACAAACTTTCAAATAGGCGTGTAATCTTCCGTCCCCGCTTCGTTGCCGGACCCTGTATTTGTTTCATTTTCAAGAATAAATTTATTATTATTTTTGTAGGATCTAACTGTACTAATATCTTCGTTCCAGAATAAGAACGAGTGATTCAAATACCGCGCCGAAAAGCTATTTATTTTTGAGGGATGTTATTGGCTCTTGCGCTGGCAAGTTCAATATTGAAAATAATTGTATGCGATATGTTTACTTTTTAGTATGCAAGTATAACATCTCAACGTTTTGTATTTTTGTTCCACTATTAGGTATAACATTTTCCCGTTATACTTAAAATATTATGATATAATTATATGAGGAACAAAATTATTACCTATATACATAATTATTTATGCACCTAAATTATTTTAAACTGCGTAAACTGAGTTTTGGCGCGGTATTTGAATCACTCCTTATTCTGGAACGAAGTATAAATAAACTTATTATTTATTTTTCCTGATTTTTTAATCCATTCAAAATCACCATAGAAATAATACTCTACACATTGTGACATATGTTTTAACTTGCACTGTTAGGAAAACTTTTAACATAAACAAAAACTAAAAATGAAACCTCTCAATATAACTAACTCTTAGGTGCAAGAAATTAATCTCTCTCTAAATTTATTTTAAAACGTTTTTCCTGCGTTTTTCTTAAATGTATGTATGTACATACATACATACTATAGAAAACATCTAAATTATTCAAATCGACAATAGAAATATATTCGTAAAAGAAATCTCGTGTTCTGGTTTGGAAGGGGAAACACGTGATGCATCTGTACTCCCCTATTCTCCCCCTATTAATCTGAACATGCGGTCGCGGTCGGTCGAAATCTCGCCTTAAGCGTAAAGCAGATTTAAATTTGAAAGATATACTTAATCGGGCAAATTAAATTTCATTTAGTCTTAAATAGGCACCCTATTCCTATTAAAATTATTATAATATACAACAGTTTTTATAACAGCAAAAACAGGATTTAGGCTTATGTGAATACATAACGCATTAAGCGAAGGTAGTATGCAACGCATAAAACGCTTGTTTTATGAATAGAAGATCTTAAATGCAGAGTATTTCTCTAATAAGTTAATTATGAAAAGCAACAGCTACAAGCATTGAAGCAAAAATTCACCTCTCATCCTTTGTGGTGAAAGTTGAATTAAATTTATATCACTAAAAGAAAGATTATAATTTGATAATCTAGACTCCAAAATTTCAATTGATTATCTGCAATGGTTTCAAAGTTATGAATTTGTGTGACTCACGCTACAGAGGGTTCGCAAACCATTGCAGATATTCAATTGAAATTTTCGTATTTAAATGATTCTTTGTGATATAAATTTAATTCAACTTTCACCGCAAAGAATAACAAGTGAATTTTTCCATGCTTACTCCAAACTTATTAGAGAAATGCTCCACTTTAAAACTGTTCTTGTCGTTAATGATCCATTTGTGGCGAAAGAAATCGTTTTTCATCTTCTATTTATAAACAAGCAATTTTTTTACCCGTATGTAGACTTTCTCCAGTGAGTGTATATGCATGTCCAATCAACTCCCCAAATAATGACATACATATTATAGGTAAATAAAGCGAGTATTATAACACATCCACTATAACGAAATTAACTACCTACTCCGTTGCAAAAAATGTATATTTCTGATATTACTATCAAGTTAAAGCAAATTATGTAAAGTAATACGTCGTGTGTGTAATACGATTGTGCAACCACAAAATGATACAGGAATAACGGAATAACAAAAAAAAGGCAACAGTTTTTGGACCAGGGAATACCAATAGCACCCCGTCGCAGTCAAATAAATGTTAAACGAGTAACGTTGTAACGTTTCTTATAGCTAATTTTACCTTTGTCATTATTTTTTGAGTCGACTTTTTATACAGGGTGATTGGTGAGAATGGCCTATTAAAAGTATTATACAAACGGAACGGAATTTTAAAACAAAATTTTGCAGTTGGATATGGATAGGGTCAGCGGCGTAGCAAGATCTTTGTGGGCCTGTCAAAATGTTTCAAATAAAAGTTGTTCCATTTTTATGATAATTAATCAAACACACAAAGGTCATAGGAAGGTCAACTCTTTTTTTTTCAAATAGTAGTACACCAGTTATTTCGAAAAAATGAGGGCATAATAAAAGTCAATACAGCAATTTTTTTAATGTAATAGTTGAAGAACGCAGACGGCTATCGAATTAGATGTTCAAAATTCTAATTCGTACCTGATGTAAACAATTTGGTGCTACTATTAACATTTCTTTTTGTAAAATAAAAAAATGAAAAACTTGTAGTGGCTGTAACTCAGTAACGAACCATTTTAGGACATATGTTTATACAAACTTTTTTGCTTATTTTTAGTTGTATAACCCGTCTATGTAGATATAGCCAGCGCAACATTTTTGTAACACTCTGTATAGTTATCGGTCATTATCGTTCGTTATTTGTAGTCATTTCTGAGGTTAGAATTTAGTTGGTTTTTGAAATTTGGATTTACTTTCTTTCGTGTCAATGTAATTTTAATTACTTTATAGATAGTCTAGTCGTTAATAAATTTTACAGTACATTTTTCTTTCGCTGAAATCTTGCAATAATAAAATGCCTCGTTCTAGTATATTCGTTATATTCAGTTAACTAACCAGATAGCATACCTAAATTGAAATTCTGATATGTCTCATACTCGTCCCATCTAAAATTGATTGTATTTTCTAAACCAGCGTGGTACAAAATCTTTGGTTTATGGTACAAAACGGTACAAAACTAGTACAACACGACATGGGAGGGGGGAGCGGGCTGGCATGTCCCTGCCCTCCTCTTCCTCCCCATCTAAAATTGAGTATATCTTCTAAACGGGCGGCGAGGTACAACATTTTTAATGTTTAGTACAAAACGGTACAAAATGGGTACAAAACTTTAATCCAGAAAGAATTTCAAAATGAATAACCGGTTTATGTATAAGATTTTTTGAAAAGGACAATTTCAGTAATCAGATTATTTTACTTTCTATATTCACTGTTGCGCTCATAATTTAAATTTGGTGCTTAAATCTTCATAAATGATGATATTTTAGATCTGACATCAATGCAGAACGAGATCGCACTCAAATCTTGGAGGTAATTATAAATCAGTTACACGATAATGAATTAGCACGGGACTATTTTCAACAAGATGGAGCACCACCTCATCTCGCTCATGATACATTGAGATATCTCGAAGAATATTTTGATGACAGACTTATTAGTAGATATCGTTGGCCATAGCGGCCATAGCACCTGACCCAACTCCTGTAGGTTTTTATTTATTTGGGCATTTAAAAAATAAAATTCGTAAAAATCGACTTCACAACTTACAAAACACTCACAAAACTCAAGCAGGAAATCCATAATATCGATCAAAACCAATTACAAACTATTTGACCGTGTCATTTCGAATATTCATTGAAATATAATTTATAACATGGACATTTACATTAATTAAAATTATCTACATTTCATTATATTTTTCTATTTACATTTGCCTTAATTTTCTATAAAAAAATTTATTTGATACGCTTTCTCTCAGTGTACGCGAGAAGAACTAACTAGAATGACCGACGTCAAATAAATGACAAGTAAGTAGGTATATAAAACAAATAATCTAAGCACCCTTGCTTCAGTAAATTGACATATTTGAACATTTTAGGTACGGAGGATAATTAAATCGTTATAACTTATTCACCTTTCATTTTAGGTATAGGAACATAATCTTTCTTTTGTAGAATTAGAATATCTAATAAAATATATACCTTTCCGCAGATTGAACTTATTTATTTTATAATGTTACAGAGAAAAACTTCAAATGTTGTGTAACTACACAACATCAGCTGTGCGTATGCCAAATTTCATTCGTTTCTTTTACTGCTACGTGACGTAATATCACTACAAAGTAAGATCGGTATCTGATGTCACTTTTTTTCTTTAATTGCGAATAACTAAGAAATGGTATTTAGGTAAAAATCCAAGTCGATATTTAAAATTTATCGTAGAAGCTGAATTTCTAATTTATTTTATAGTATGCTATTTAAGAAATCGAAGTCGATATTTATTAACAGTCAACTCTCGTATAACGCGATTAATTCGTACCGCGTTATATGGAAACCGCGCTATAAGAGACTCACAATTAGTACGAATCAGATTGATTTGTACCGCGTTATATATGGGAACCGCATTGTGTGAAACTCGGAAGTAAAATCACTTGTTTGTCAGTTTGATTCGTTTATTCACAAAAGGCAAAATAATGTGTTAAGTACAGGGTGGCCAGATAATAATGCAAATAAGTGTTGTATCTCTGAAAGTATTCGTCGTAGAAACTTGTGGTAAAAAATTTCATTATGAAATTGGGCAAAAGAAGACCGTGGAAAATAAATTCAGATTTCCAAAATGGTCGCCAGAGGGCGTAACCGGCAGTGATTTTTCACTGAAATCCACCCAGTAAATGTTACGCTTTTTAAAGCTAAACTTTACTCGAGTAATTTTTGTTCAACACTTTTTGATGTATCTATTAAAATAAAGTGGTGGGGGGTAATTCAATGTTTTTTTTTTTTTAATAAACAGCTGTAACTCCTAAACGACTGAACTGATTTTAACAGACTTGGCCTCATTGGAGAAAGCATTTATTGTTCCATCAAACCTATGATACTTGTGATATGTCTATTTCTTAATAAAGCCAATAGAGCGCGTTTTTTTGATATAATAGCAGAAAATTGCAAAATTCTTTAAAAAATAAAATGCAATAATATATTACTTTTTTTCATAAAAATGTAGCGAAGTGATACCTAAAATAGGCTAGTGAAAACCGTATTTCGATATTCTTATTCGTAGCCTGAAGTATCGCAGAAAAAAGATTTAGTTATATAATTTATTGTTATTTATTTGTCTTTTTTAGAGAAGATTCAATGATAAAATTTCATAATTTAATAATTTTTAAGTAATAAAAGTATTCTTAGTTCAAAAAATTAAAAAAAAAAACGTGTATGAGCACAATAAGAAAAAAGGACTGATTTTGAAATAAAACTGAATGCCTTCCATCACACTCAATGCATTGTTGGAGCCGCTCATGACAGGCTACGAATGGCCTCCTGTATTCGTATTTTCATGTCGTCTCTCGTTGTTGGTGGAACCGACACCAGAGATACAAGTCCAAACAGGTGAGGTCTGGGGATCGGGAAGCCCAAGCAAATAGACTTCCTCGCCCAATCCACCTCTGGTGATATCTTAGACCTAATTGTTCTCATACATTTCTTGAGAAATGTGCTGGACAACCATCTAGTTGCAAAAACGTATTTTGCCGTAATTGCAAGGGCACATCTTATAATGAAATAGGCAATTGGTTTACCAGAAAATCAAGAAACAGGGCACCGCAATTAGTGGCTGATCAAACATATAGCGAAATATAAAATAGTTCCGCCCAGGATGCCATACCATCGAGACTCCAATGGCTTTGATATTGGGCCCCGCGCAACCAGTGAGGATTGTTGTCAGACCAATTATTATTATGCAAATTAGCGTTTCCATCACATCTAAAAACCATTTTAATACTTTTAAACCTTACTTGTGTGTGCAAACAACATAAATTAAACTGCCTCTATATACGTATACTTAATTTGTTGACGAGTTGATTTTATTTGCTTTTCCTCCATGGCCTACTCTTCATATTCTGCGTACCTTCCACTTGCTTATTATATGCGTTGATAACTATAACTAAGTTTTTGAACTAAGAATACTTTTATTATTTATTAAAAATGATTAAATTATGAACAATAAATGCCGGTGTAATAGCGTTTTCTTTACGAATAAGATTTTCACTGGCCTATTTAGGTATTACTTCGCTCCATTTTTATGAAAAACAGTAATATTATTGCATTTAATTTCTTAGAGAATTTTGCAATTCTCTGCTATTCAAGAAAACACACTCTAGCGGCATCACTAACAAATAGACAACAATAAGTGCTTTTTCCAATTAGACCGAGTTTGTTAAAATCAAAACATTGAATTACCCCCCACCATTTTATTTTAATAGATACGTCAAAATATGTTAAACAAAAATTACTCGAGTAAAGCTTAGCTTTAAAAGGCATATATTTTTTAGTAACATTTACTATTAGGTGGATTTCAGTGAAAAATCACATTAAAAGATTAAGATGACGGTTAGGCCCCCTGGCTACCATCTTGGAAATCTGAAAATAATAACATTTTGTATCGCAAGTCTCTATGACGAATAGTTTCAGAGATACAGCACCTTGCCTTCTTATCTGGCCACCCTGTACAGTAAAATTATCTTTATTGAATCGAATTTTCATTGTAAAGAAATTACAAAAAAATCAAACTGAAACTAAATATGTAACACGAAACTAAAAAACTGTTTTCTAACAAAACCAAGAAAATTATTTAAAATTGCTAATTTCATGCTTATTAAACAGCAACGAAAGTTGGGCAGCGCAATTGGATAAAAAAAATCGCACAAATACGCACAGTCGATCATACGGTCTATTTTAAGTATTAAAACAGACCGCTTAAACAATCTTCCATTGTTTCTTTGTTTATTCGTTTACGTCCCAGAGGATTAAAAAAAAAACCAGATCGAGCAAGTCTAACCAGCGCGATAGCACTTGTCTCAATCGTGGGCAAAGAAGTTCAAGCAGCGCGACCGCGTTATAAGAGTACTACGTTATAGGAGGGTTGACTGTATACCCCTCATATGTGTATCCATCAGCGATAATATACATGATAATAGAAATTTGTTACAGAAAACATATAGCATAACAAAAATGATAACAAACCGTTAGTGGTGGTGCCAACGCCAAGGTGGCTGTGACGGTGGTTTCGTCACAGTCGTATGTCCAGCTCATGCTCTCCGGCAGGACATTGTCGGGAAGCGATATGGTTTGCGAGAAAGCATGCCGCTCGTAGCCAGACGCTTCTCGTGCAGTCATACGTGCGTTCACCTACCAACATAGTAAAACAAAAGTAATTTCAGAGAACATACTTTGATGCAAATGTGTAGGCAATATAGGTACACATCCTTACCGTTAA
Organism: Holotrichia oblita; assembly: GCA_023690525.1. Taxonomy (NCBI): domain Eukaryota; kingdom Metazoa; phylum Arthropoda; class Insecta; order Coleoptera; family Scarabaeidae; genus Holotrichia; species Holotrichia oblita. The sequence goes on along the minus strand of CM043024.1, from coordinate 9,940,577 downwards.
TCTTCTATCGCCAGAGATAAACACTTTAATATCGCCCGGTGAATATTTATTTTTTAAATTACACTTTACTTCTATAGTGTTGCTCATAATTGGTCTGTAACATAAATTTATCATGTAAGTATAGTAGTATGCTTCAACGTAACGCAAATCGTATATGTAGTAACATAAGGTATACTCACTCTTCTAACCGCAACACAAGTGCCAGTAACAATGACATATGAGGACTATCTAATAGTATATACTAGTTGCATATACTACACTACACACACAAGCGCGTTACTCGTGCGCAAGCTTTCGCATAGAATTCTACATAGTTTGCTTTTCGCCATTTATTATTATTATTATTATTATTTCGACAATTTGAGATCGTTATGATTCCTATTTTCTACTAGATACGAAGTTACTGCCATAATTCATGCACAAATATCCCTTTTAAATAAATAATATTTAACAATGAATTACAATTTAGTATTCAACGATCCACTTAAAACTGAAATTTCTCGGTAACAACTCTACGTTTTTTGTTGTTGTAAAATTAATTATTGGCTGTTTACAATTTGACTAACCCTTTGTATTTATTTAAAAACGTTAATTAATATAGAGAGTGTATACGTAAATGTTTGCAAGTACGTGACGTCATGTGCCTTTTAGGAAAATTTAACGTTCTAGAATTTGAGACACGTCTAAAATCACTAAATTTGACAGAAATTATTCATTGGCGTAAAACTGTCAACATGTCACAACCATATATTTGTAATTCCTTTGGATCAACTGCTGAACTGTATTTTAATATTCTCTGTAAAGTAACCCGTAAGGTAAAATTGATTGTAAGCTTCAAAATTGCAATAGAGCATGAAAATGCATTTATACTGCGGACACTATCGTAGAAGAAGCTAAAATACGGGTAGGTCGTACACTCGGTTGATTTAGAATCGACTCAAACTGCCATAAAACCCGTTAAAACTATGCTTTATTACGCTCCCCGAATGCAAAGCAGTAATAGTATGGTCAACTGAATGTAAATTACTATACCGGGTGACAACGGAATAAGGTAACAGATTATAACGTTTTTATCGTGTAATAGATTTACTTGACATTTAACATTCAGTTATTTCATGTAATCGCGCATCTTTCTAAACTTTGCCACCTCCTCTTTCATTTCCTATTTAACCGGAAGTGACATCAACTTTTTAATTTTAAATACAACTATGTTTGTTTTTTGTTATATTTTGATCCGCTAATAAATCTAGAATACGTTGATGTCACACGATAGGATTTTATGTCAAAATGATCGAGAATAGTTAGTTTTTGGTAACAACAATAAAGTGCTCTTGAACACATATTCATGATTATTTCTTAAGGGTTAGTTGCATAAACAAAATAATCATGAATTTGACATAATCCATCTACTATTTTTGTCAAAAATATGATTTTGGAATAAAGATATTCGAAAAATATGAAAAAAAATTTTTTTTTTGACTTTTAAATAGCCTTAACTTAATTTTTTTAAATATACCCGTCCTATTTTTATACAATTATTTCCTTCGTGTTTTTATTTGCTTTGATTTCGTACTAACAGAATATCAAATTGTTCATAAATAATTAAGGATAAGTGCAATTATTACTGTAATATACAAATTAATGAGGCTGACAATACGTGCGTGCATCTTTAACAGGTAGTGTGCCTTGATACTAAATTTCACGAACTGTCATTAATTGTCAAAATTACTAACTAATCGGTAGATTGGATGACTTAAAGCATTTTTGGCAGTAAAATAAGTGTTAAAAAAGAAACACATACAATGAATTTTACCAAAAACGAACAAGTAGATATGCTATTAGTTTTCGGCGAATGTCAACGAAATTCTAGACGAACGCAAACGTTGTATTTCCAGCGATATCCAAACCGACGACAACCAAATAATGAAACTGAACATCGTGATGAAGGAGTATTCATTGTGAGTGAAGAAGTAGAAATAAATGTGTTAGCATATGTGGAAGTGGAGAAGAACGCATCTATCCGCCAAATTGCTCAAGATCTGGATATAAGCCGCGAATCTGTGAGACTAATTTTAAAGAAACACAAGTACAAAAGTTTCAAGTACCAGATTAATCAACATCTATATGTAGCAGATCATGAGCGTAGATTGAATTTTTGTAATTGGTTACTAAATCATCAACGCGAAGACGAAAACTTTATACGCAGAGTTATCTTTTCCGATGAATCAAGATTTACAAATTTAGGTGCGTTTAATAGACAAAACACACGATATTTAGCTCGAAACAACCAACATTTATTTAGAGAAGGTGCATATCAAGAACGTTTTGGGTTTAACGTGTGGGTAGGAGTAGTAGGTAACCAGTTACTACCGCCAATAATTTTTGATGGCCCTTTAACTGGCGAACGATATCTCGAATTTCTTACAACCGAAGTTGATGGATACATTAATGCGTTGCCACATATTTTGCGACGTCGTGTCTATTTCCAACAAGATGGAGCTCCTCCTCATAATGCGAGAATAGTGGTAGATTACCTTAATCAGAGGTTTGGGAATCAATGGCTGGGAACAAATGGGCCCACTAGACTTTTTCCTTTGGGATCATTTAAAAAATATAGTTTATGCTACATCTCCAACAACCAGGGAAGATTTGGAAGCTAGATTAAGACAAGCAATTAATGAAATAACTAGGCAGCAATTAAACAACATGTTGCAAGAAATTGTTAGAAGAGCAACTGTTTGTCGTAATTGCCATGGTCAGCAGTTTGAGCATTTATTATAGTTTACATTATGTTCTTGTTTCTTTTTTTTGTAACTTTGCTAGTCTATTTCTATATTAATATACGGGAATTATTGGTTTTCTTGTTTCAAATGAAAAGGTTTGTTTTAATTACCAGAAATTTTTTTATTTATTTTTATGTGGTAGATGCTATGGCCGTATTAGTGCATACTACGTATCAAAAATTCAGGTACTACCAGCCTCATCAATCTCTACACCACGTTAATCGAACGCACCTTACCACCACCAACTCATTTACTGCCAAAAATGCTTTAAGTCATCCAATCTACCGATTAGCTAGTAATTTTGACAATTAATGACAGTTCGTGAAATTTAGTATCAAGGGACACTACCCGTTAAAGATGCACGCACGTATTGTCAGCCTCATTAATTTGTATATTACACTTATAATAATTGCACTTATTCTTAATTATTTATAAACAATTTGATATTCTGTTAGTATGAAATCAAAGCAAATAAAAACACGAAGGAAATAATTTTATAAAAATACGACGGGTGTATTTAAAAAAATTAAGTTAAGGCTATTTAAAAGTTGAAAAAAAATTTTTTTCATATTTTTCGAATATCTTTATTCCAAAATCATATTTTTGACAAAAATAGTAGATGGATTATGTCAAATTCATTGTTATTTTGTTTATGCAACGAACCGTTAAAAAATAATCATGAATATGTGTTCAAGAGCACTTTATTGTTGTTACCAAAAACTAATTATTCCCGATCATTTTGAGATAAAATCCTATCGTGTGACATATCAACGTATTCTAAATTTATCAGCGGATCAAAATATAACCAAAAACAAACATAGTTGTATTTAAAAATAAAGAGTTGATGTCACTTCCGGTTAAACAGGAAACGAAAGAGGAGGTGGCAAAGTTTAGAAAGATGCGCGATTACATGAGATTACTTAATGTTAAATGTCAAGTAAATCTGTTACATGATAAAAAAGTTATAATCTGTTACCTTATTCCGTTGTCACCCGGTAATAATAATAATAATAATAGAGTTTATTTTTCAAACAATACACTTATATGACCAAGAAGAGAAAGAAATAATTTAAATAAAAGTCACTACTAGCAAGTGAATTTTTTTATTTTCTTATTTTTAACACTAAGAAAATACAGTTGTTCATACAACGAACTCCGTCTTAGAACAAACAATACATATTATAACTTATATGACATCTCGGCCAAGAAGACTATTCTTCGTAATGAATGAAAATAAAAAAATTTTGTTATTTTAACAAAAACATTAACAAGTAGTGTTGAAAAACCACAGGATGGATGTATCTCATGTATGTCATAAGAGCACACATGGTCGAAACGAAAATAATATCATGAGAAAATGCCTACAACTAAAGCTTATACTAAATTCCGTGACAAACACCCACTTATAAATTAATCAATAGTGCTACAAGTTAAAATGAGGCAAGTTACAAGTACTACATAAAGCATAGACAGATAAAGGTAAGTATCAGATAGCACACACAGTACAGCCGCAGCAAACGCTTGTACGCGCATTTGAACCGTTCTCCAGTAAGTAGTTTTAAGTTGTTAGGTATGGTATCGTACACCTTAGCGATCCGATACGAAAAAGAGCGCTCATACAGAGCAGTCCGATGTAGTGGCGGTGTCAGCAAACCTTTAAATCTTAAATTTAACGTATGCACGTCTGTACGAAAAGAAATTTTGTTATACAAATAAGCGGGCTGTCTGCTTTTTATGATTTTATCAAATGCCGCCTATCACTCATGTTGAGCCACTTCAACTCTGCAAGCTTGTGTGAAATATGATCAAATTTTCGTAGCCCAAAAATTAGGCGAGCACAAGAATTCTGTACTCTCTGAATACGAGCGGCGCTATTGGCAGTAATACGAGGACCGTACAATTCACAACCAAAAGAGAAATGAAAGAACTAACGAGAACTTTGTCTCAATGTTCAAATAGTGTCTATGGGGAAAAATTAGTTTTAAGTTGATATATGCGACTCTAACAAGATGGAGCGATCCATTTAACGATACTTGAGCTGAGGTAAGAACGAAACATATTGACAGTCGTGTGCGAGAGCCCAACATAATGTAAGATTGATAGAAGCATATCGTAGTCCAGAGTATCAAATGCGCGGCTGTAATCCAGCAGGGTCAAAGCCACTACCTTACCATCATCAATAGCTGAGATCATATGTCGTCTGAGACACCAAGTAATGCAGTGGTGCAAGAGTGGCCCGATCGAAATCCCGACTGTATGTCAGGCAAGATTCTGTTGACATTTAGAAATTGTTTCAGTTGGTTGAACATCGCTTTCTCCAAAATTTTAGAAAGCACCGCGAGAATGCTTATGGGTCGTAGGTCTTTATAACTTGTAGGACTAGAACACTTGGGAATGGGCAGTACAACCGCTTTCCTCCAAGATAGGGGGAAGTAGCCTTCAAGTAAACAGGAATTAATGGTATGCATCATTAAAGGAGAAAGGACAGGATGTGAAAATTTGATCATATCAATAGTTAATGAGTCGTAACCCGAAGCTTTCGTTTTAATTTCTGAGATAATTTTAATTAGTTCGGATTCCTCAATAGGTTTGAAGCTAAATTCTTCGCAGTTGGGGTTCAATCTACGAGTTGCATAAAAGGAAACTAATTCAGGGTCCGAGGCGCTGGCAGGAATATTGTCTAAAAAGTAATCGTTAATATATGCGATACTCCATTCTGGAGGAATGGAGGAATATCATTGGAGGGTTTGGTGACGTCGTGCAATTGTTTGAGTGTTTTCCACTGGGTCCTGGCTGATTGTTGCATAAAGGTGTGATTGAAGAACGCTTTCTTTTCTCGTGTAATTGATTGTGTAGTAAAATTTCTCAGAGTTTTGTAATAACTCCAGTCAGTGTCGTCATGAATTTCACATTATCGGTGATCCACGGTGGACTTGTAAAATTAATTTTAATGGTACGAATGGGAGCATGTACATACGTCGAACACCCGAAGAAGATTAGACACGACATAATTGACCTTGTCATCGATGTTATTCATGTAACAGATATCAGAATAAAACGGTATAGGACTTAAGTCATTGAGAAAGGCGACATGATTAAACAACCCGAATAAGTCTCTTATGGAATTGTGAAGTTATAGAATATAGTTTCGTGATCAGACAATTTTTCCTCCCCTATACCTGACTCGCCAACACACTCCAAATCAGATATCAAAATCACATCAATTAGACTATTACCTCTAGTGGGTGATTCCAACATACTTTGAAAGTAAGTCTTGTCCAATGTATTGCCAGTGGCAAGCAAGTTGATATTAAGATCACCCAAACAAATTTTTATATCATAATCCAAAGATATAGAAGTGTATTGTTCTTCAAATTTATCGCAAAAGTACTTATAATGAGTGTTGGGCGGGTTGTAGAAGACTCCCACTGCAATTTTTTTATTGCCAAATTGGAAGCCCACTCAAGCCTGTTCAAAAGTCGAATCGCACACTATATGAGTAGCTTTGAAATGGTTACGATAATAAATGCAAACCCCACCACCCCGAGCGCGCCGCCGTCCTATCCGACCGCACCAACGAAAACCCCCGCATACAGATCGCATCATCAGGTATACCAGCACCTAACCAAATTTCACTAATGACTGCAATGTCGTATTTGTATGTTACTATAAATCTAGATAATATATGAAATTTTGGCAAAGGAGATCTAATGTTAATGTGGGCTATCCTGAACTCATTCATTCTTTCATACAAGTAAATAAAAAATGATTAAATAGAGCTACAATAATACATCATGACCACATGAAATATTGCAAAAAAAAGAATTCAAATGTCGAGAAAACAAATGCACAGATGCAATAGTATAGCTATACAGGGTTTTCAAACTTAAGTCGGCACTATTGCTAACTTTGTTATTATTGGAGCTACAAAGTTATTGGTTAAATAGGCAAACTAGTGTAGTTTTTCAAGCAAATTACAATGGCATTTTTTAAAAAATAATTGACGTACGGATTTGTGAAAAGTGCAGTGTACATATGAAAGACGGTATGATACTCTTGAAGATCTCCAGCAAAGCATCAGCCATGCTATTAATAATATTGATGGTAGAATCATTGCTAAGGCTACTAGAAGCGTTAACAGGCGGGTTCAAAAATGCTTGGAGCAAGAGGATGATGTTTTTGAGCATCTGCTCTGAATTTAAAATTTCTTGTTTTTTTTTTTATTTTCGAAACTAATAAAATAACTTAAAATAAACAATACTGTTTTTAGTTTCTGTAAAAACAATCATCAATAACCCTGTTATTATTGACTTTAGGATAAAAGTTCATAGGAAAGTTTTTGTTCAGAATTAAATTTTCTGTCGACCGTGAGAACTGTATACTGGGTGTCCCATTTAAAAAAATTACGTTTTTCACAATATCACGTGACCCAGTACGTCAATTATTTTTTTTAATGCCATTGTAATTTGCTTGAAAAACTACACTAGTTTGCCTATTTAACCAACTTTGTAGCTCCAATAATAACAAAGTTAGCAATAGTGCCGACTCAAGTTTGAAAACCCTGTATATACAGGGTGTAACAGTGGGAACGCCGTGGCCTCTGGTAGTCAAACGGTAACAATTTTTAGAAAGTTCTATACTGGAACATATTTAAGCGGATTAAATCTACAATTTAAAAATAATAGGCAATATACAGGGTGTTGCAAAACTTAGCAATGTACCAAAGTTATGTTTTTCTTCATGGAACGCCCTGTATTTTATGGCATTTTTGAGTTGTATACTGAAATCTAGATTAACTTTCTTTAAGGTTTCCTATGTCTAATTTTTGTAGTTTAGGAGATATTTCAAGTTTTTTGAAAATGCAATGTTGCACGAAAAGTTTAGTATCTCGTAAATGACTTAATTTAGAGAAATGGAACGAAAAGCGGAAATAGTAGATCCTTTGGCTGATTGAATGCCATATTCAAAGTTGTCGAGTATTAAACAGGTCGTTCAAGTACCGAGGCCAAACTTTGTGAACTTCTTTCGCGCATAACTTTATTATTTTAAATAGAACACCCTGTATGTATTTACGTTATTAGATAGAACATTTTATTGTCTAAAAATCAATATGAGGAATCCCTATGACTATCTGTACTAGTTTTTAAGTTATTTGCGGTTTTTAGATAATTTAAGTGAACTAAATTTGTTCTTTGCAAGTGAACAGCGAGTATTTCTTTACATCGATGGATAGAAATATTATTATTCGAAGAAGTTGATTTTATGTTACGTCACAATTTAGGTATTTGAAAACATAAATTCCAAGTAATAAAAATAAACAAAACAAAACAGCAGTAAATATTTTTGTAGTTGGATTAAGAAAAAAAGATTAACATAATTGCCATTTTCTTCAATACAGAAAATAACCGTCTGTTCAAATACTGTTCTAACTTTCCTCAGCATATCCGGTGTTACTGAACTGAAGGCGTCTCTGATTCTCGTTGTCATATCCTCTGTAGTGGGCAAGATATTGTAAACGATCCCTCTTACATATCCCCATAGGAAAAGGTCCATACATGTTAAGCCCGGAGACCTTGGTGGCCAATTGCACGGACCATCTCTTCCGATCCACCTATTAGGAAATTTCCTGTGAAGGTAGTTTTTGACGGACGATTTAGAATGGGCTGGAGCGCCGTCAAATTGAAGCCACATCCGGTTTCTAATATTCACGAGAATATTTTCCAAAACGGTCCAAAAATCCCTTTTTAAGAGTCTTAGAAATTCGTCTCCGTTTAGGTGCCCATTGAAGAACTATGGTCCAATTACATAATCGCCTATAATGCCTCCGAACAAGACGGCGATTTTCGGTATCATAATAATGAAAATTGTGACGGTTTCATCCATTCTCCTTTTATCTGGATGTTTTCGATTTGGATACTTCTGTGAATACACCCGAAACGCAAAGAAGCAATTTTCCTGACACTCATCAATAATTAAAATCATATCAGTTCTTTCTTGCAACGACTATGCCTTCATGATGTTAACAGAGTACACGTCAAATTGACACTTTCTCTATGATGATCCAACCTCCTAGGTTAAATAATAACAATTTTCGTAAGTTATCTAAAAAAACGCAAATAACTAAAAGACTAGTACAGATAGTCATAGGGATTCCTGATACTGGATTTTAGACAATAAAATGTTCTATCTGATAACATAAATACATACAGGGTGTTCCATTTAAAATAATAAAGCTATGCACGAACGAAGTTCACAAAGTTTGCCCTCGGTAGATGAACAACCTGTAGAATACTCGACAACTTTGAATATGGCATTCAATCAGCCAAAGGATCTACTATTTACGCTTTTCGTTCCATTTCTCTGAATTAAGTCATTTTCGAGATACTAAACTTTTCGTGCAACATTGCATTTTCAAGAAACTTGAAATATCTCCTAAACTACAAAAATTAGACATAGGAAACCTTGAATACAGTTGATCTAAATTTCAGTGTACAACTCAAAAATGCCATAAAATACAGGATGTTCCATTAAGAAAAACATAACTTTGGTACATTGCTAAGTTTTGAAACACCCTGTATATTGCCTATTATTTGTAAATTGTAGATCTAATCCACCTACATATATTCCAGTATGTAACTTTTTCAAAATTGTTACCATTTGAGTACCAGAGACCACGGCGTTCCCAATGTTACACCCTGTATAAGACTAAAAATAGAAAAAGATAAATTAACAAAAACTTGACTACAAAAACCGATACACAAATATAACTAAATGTTTATAGCGACCAGGACAGAGAATATATATTCAGGTCGTACCATTCGTATACATTGCAGTGCATGAAATATACAGGGTCGGGCAAAAAGAGCGGAACACCGAATTTATGGCTTAACTAGTGCTTTTTCGTAAATTTAACCTTGTGATTTCCGATGAAGCAACATTTTGCCTACACGGATTTGTAAATCGACATAATTGCCGGTATTGGTCGGATAATAATCCGCACTGGATGGAAGAAGGTCACATACAATATCAACAAAAAGTGAACGTATGGTGTGGAATAGTTAGAGGAAATACAATTGGACCTTTTTTTATAGAAGAAACACTAAATGGTGATAGATATTTACAACTTTTACGATCATCAGATAGTTCCAGAATTAATTCGTTTGTTTCCCAATCCTATTAATCAGCTACAGTTATCAGAAGAAATTTGGTTTCAGCAGGATGGTGCTCCACCTCATTATGCGGCTGGGGTTAGGGAATACCTGAACACAGTATTTCCACAGAAATGGGTGGGTCGAAGAGGCTATATTGAGCGGCCGCCGAGGTCACCGGATTTATCTCCCCTGGATTTTTTTCTGTGACCTCAAACTCTTCATGAACTAAAAGATCAAATCAGAGCGCCGGTACAAAATTGTATAACGCCTGAAATGATACAAAATGCACTAAGGTCATTTGTTGACAGATTAGGATACTGTCAGGCAGGCTACAGGAGGTTTTCAGTTTGAACACCTATTGTAAATAAATGTACGTAGAATTTTCAGTTATTGTCGTTCGTTTTTTATTAAATAAATATTTAGGTGCCATTACATTTTATTTTTTTCTTATGAAACCATAAGTCAGAGACCCACTAAACCTGGTATTAGTGAATTCAGGAAAAAAATATCTACCAAAAAAAAAAAATATAAATACAGGGTGATTCATTTAAAAAAATATCCGGTGACGTCATATCTCCAAAAATGTGACAAAAACAGAAAATCTGCAAACACCAATAAATAATACATAAAATATACAAAAACTTTAATTAAGGTTAAATTTACGAAAAAGCACTAGTTAAGCCATAAATTCGGTTTTCCGCTCTTTTTGCGCGACCCTGTATATACATACTTATTTTAAACGATATCGTTTAAAGAATTTATAATTGTGATTTTATTGTCAACCCTTGCAAAAATCTTACCGTTGTTAACCCGTACAGATCTGCTGCCGAACCGTTTTGAAGCCTCTTTCAAAAGAAAGTTTCGTGTTTTTGTTGTTACAGTTACAGTAAAAGTATAAACTACATTCGCATCGCATTTTAGTTAAAGTGCTAACTATGCAGAATGATGTTTACTAATACTAATAGTTTTTTTATATTTTGTCCTATTTGTTGACCGTGTTTGGTATACTTTTCCAGACAAGCTTGCATGCATCTTTTACATGCAAGTAAAATATAATTTTAACATGTATGAAAATCTCTTTTAACAATGATTGAAAATGATACAAACCACTGTATCGAAACGTAAAGGAGAAATATATTAAACTTAACTTAATTTAGACCGTCATTACCCAACAAATTATAAAAGAAAAGAATACTAATAGTAAAAGTATACATCTACTAGTAAAGGCATACATTTACTGCCATCGCTTAGATAAAGTGTAATACATATTGAGATTGTATTATGTATTAAACTTATGATTAGTAGGTAGGAAATAAGAAAACTTTATTTGGCTACACCTCAACAGAATTGAACTAGAAAAAATACAATAATAAATACAAGAAACTATAAATATACCACAAAATTATTATTTTGTATTAATTATGGGCAATTGGCAATCGCCTCTGCGCTCCGTATAAAATATTCTGCACGTCAGCGAACACAATTTTTGTTTCGCAGTCTACGATTAGATTCCAGTAGAGCAGCAGTACACCCTTACACTGTAGATCGTTTTTTATTGTGGATAGTATTGATACAACCACAAGTTTTCAATTTATTAATTGCATTCGCTATCGTTGAATGACTAGGAATAGGTCTATTCGGATACTGGACACTGAACAGAGCTGCAACTTGGCGTAACGATGATCCTTCTAAATACCACGTATAAAATTCAATTTGTTCCTCTGTTGTGTACATTGTGAATAATTTAAGGTTCTACAAACAAATTTAACGTTTTAATACTGACACAAGTTACACAAATTATGTTTATGTAACTGACGTAACTATGGTTTTCAGAAAAAGTTAGCTGTAATTAATCTAAAGCATGTACAGCGTTGTATTAAGTTCACTGTATATGTAGAAGTCACAGAAGAAGTAAAGAAAAAATAATGTACCAAACGAATAGTAATATAAGTACGTATACTTTATTGTTTATCAAAATGAACATTTATACTTTTCCATAAACTATATATTGCTTTTAACAAAAAAAATAAATTATATTCTCGAAAATAAATACAATACAAACATTAACGTAACTCATCAAAAGAAATAATTAAATCTTCTACAAAAATCAACAAAATATTTATTCTAGTTTGCCGACAAATCACTTTCAAAATTTGTGAACTGAAACGGACAAAATAATGGCACTTACTATCACAAATGAGTTCGTAGTCATGAGACTTGATTCTATCATATCTAAAAATATATTTCAAATATGTATACAGGGTGACTGATAATGAAACGATCATACTTTACAGCGTGTTAACATAAATCATCTTCAATAGATACAGCCCTACTTGCCTTATCCAAAAGTCATCCGTTTTCGAAATATCGTGGCTTTTTTTTTCTCGAAGTTCACTACTTACTCTCACTCAAACTTAAAATTTACGAAAATGGAACTTGTTCTCAATTTTTCAGTTTGTCTGGCTAGAAGACATCTCAACACACATTATTTATCGGTGACAATTACGTTAAATATACTTGGACAAATTAAAAGAAAAAAACATATTTAACGTAATTGTCACCGATAAATAATGTGTGTTGAGATGTCCCCTAGGCAGACAAACTGAAAAATGGAGAAAAAGCTCCATTATTTTCGTAAATTTTAAGTTTGAGTGAGAGATGGCAGTGAACTTCGAAAAAAAAAACACCACAATATCTCGAAAACGGTTGACTTTTGGATAAGGAAAATTGGCCTGTATCGATTGCTGATCTTTGCCAACATGCTGTAAAGTATGACCGTTTCATTATCAATCACCCTGTATAAAGCAAAGTTAGTTCACAAATTTTAAAGATACGTACATACATATATGAAACTACGCCTTTTTGCACAAAAACGTGTTTTTTAATCTAATTCTAGGTAACTTAATAAACCAGTGATCTGCTCCTCTAACGCGGTAAAAATATCCTGAAACAAATAAATAATATCCGATTGAAGTAATTTTTATGGCGGGTACAGTCACAAATTAAGACTTACATCCTCATTTGATAAGTTTTGTTCATTACATTTGGGGGCGGTATCAGACTGCTGGCTTGAGTTCAATTTTTCTTCTCTGAAACAAAAGAAGAAATTCCTAATCAACCATTTATCAATTAACGAGATGCGCTCAAGAAACTTTTTGAGTTAGTTGGTAAAGGTATTTATTCTTTCAACTCAAAAACGGCAGAATTTTAGGACCTTGCGTTGGCCAACAGTTTTTTTTATGTATTTTCAACACTTATTTTATTACATCGTTGACATATTTGATTACTATTTAATTTCATAATTTCATTTGAGAATACTAATACGTACGAGATTCAAAACGCAACGAGAGATACGATTAGGCGCATTGGGGGCGTGGCCTGTGCAGCGACTCATAATTAGTATAAATACGAAGTTTCATTGTTATTAGACAGTTAGTACAACTACGCGACGACCTTGGGATACCATCGGTGAGAAGGCACATCATCAGCCTAGCAACCAAGACCAAAGAACGGATAGCGAGATCAGGAAATCTCCTCGTCAGCAGGCTTGCTGATCTCGACCTCGACAGGCGCCCGCCTATGGTCGCAGTTCGACGCGCCCTCGCTGTAGACGCGGAAGAGGACAATTAACATCTGATATTCGGTCGCCTTGGACGGAGAAGATACCAGAAAATACAAACAACTCAGCCCAGAAGGGGCTATCTAAGAGGCTAAGGGGCTTAGGAACAACAGTTCGGCCTCAGAGGGAAGTATGAAGACCAACGTAGACAGTTAGTCTTTGAGCTATCGTCAACCAAGTAACATAATAAGGAGTGAAAAGTGAAATATGGAAAAAATCGAATATCAGTCGCGACCATAATGAATGAGATGTCATTGGTTTACGGTGACTCTTGTCCAGGAAAAACCAGCATGGTGTACAAGTGGCATAGTTTATTTAAATAAGGAAGGGAATCCCTTGAAGACGACCCGAGGCTGGGCAGGAGCATTGAGGTGATCCAAAAAATTGAAAAAATTGTACTTGAAGATGCTCGACTAAAGAAGAAACAACAACTAAACAAGAAATGGTTGGAGTATCCGATACAACAATTTTTAAAATCCTACACGATCATCTCGGCATGTCTAAGATCAGCGCAAGGTGGGTGCCGAGAATGCTCACGCCGCCGCAAAAACAACAGCGCGTAGAGTGTTGGCGTGCATTTTTGGACCTCTGTAATGAAGACAAGGATGGTGTATTGAGTCGAATTGTTACTGGAGACGAAACTTGGGTTCATCATTATGAACCTGAGTCCAAACAAGACTCCATGCAGTGGCATAAAAAAGGGCATGGCACCCCCAAGAAATTTAAAGTGTCACAATCAGCTGGGAAACTCATGGCAATGGTATTTTGGGACTCGGAAGGAATATTGTTGATTGATTATAAAGATAAAGGTGTTTCTATAACCGGAGAATATTACGCTTCAATATTAGAGCGACTAAAAGAAGCCAGAGCAAGAGAAAAGACGGGGAAAATTGACGAAAGGTGTGCTGCTTTTGCACGACAACGCCCCCGTCCACAAGAGCCGCGTTGCGTTAGCTGCCCTGCATAAGGTGGTCTTCGAAATTGTGAATCACCTGTTTCCGAAAATGAAAAAAGAGCTGCGGGGTAAAAAATTTACTGCTGATGATGAAGTCAAAGAGGCAGTTTCGGCGTATTTTGCAGATAAAGAGAAATCATTTTTTATGAGGGTATAAATAAATTAATTGAAAGATGTGAAAAATGTATCCGTCTTGAAGGTGAATATATCGAAAAAGAAAAATAATTTGGTTTTTTTTTGTTCCACCCCTTATATGCAGTAGTTGGACTAGTATATGAACATAAAGTGTAATAATAATTATACAATGAATACCGGAAAAACTAGAAATACTTGGAATATGCCTACTGGTCTAAATATAAGAAGAACTGAACATAACGGTTCTTCTAATATTACAAGATAATAACTACTTCGAGTACATACTTACAGGTGTCCATTCTTCCTTGGTGCGTACTGTCGAGGTCTGGCCCAGCTGATTTCTATAAACGAATGTTTGAACTTATCTAAAACAAAGTTTTCATAAATATATGTTTTAAGTACCTATATACCATACATATGTATATACGGGATGAGTCACCACTCAGTTTGACATTTCAATCAGATATACAGGGCGATAAGGAGTACATTTTAAAATTATATACAATTAGCTATAGCAGCAGGTGGCTTGAAAAAGTACAATATATCAAAGTTGGATCATTTTTAACGGAACACCTTCTATTCACCTGCCATTTTCAGATTCTTTTATTTATGTACTTATTGCCAACTTCGAGAAAATTTGATTTTTACGAAAAAATTATATACATAGTCGTCGAGAAATGCCAATATAAAAACCAAATAAATGCCTGTAATAGGCGTTCATGGTATCTAGTTGGAATTCACCCTGCGGACGAATGCAATGAAAATAGATCAAGCATTAGAGGCGGACAAAGTGGTTTCGACCTTGCAGCTCTCATCAGCACCAACTCAGAATGCAAGATCTAATTCATCATTGACTGCTAGCAGATCAAGACATCTAGCGGGAATGACAATGTACGAATTGTCCGAACTAGATCGATATCTGTTGTACCGACTTGTGTTGTGTAGTGCCTTGGGGTGTGCTACTTTCCACCTTGCTCGCTAGAGGGAATGCGGTTGGCATTAGTCCATTGTCGGAAGTATTATACAAATAAGTTGAATTGGCAGTAGATAGATATAGGGAATTATCAACAAAGTAATTCTAATTTACGACATAGAATCTAAAAACGCTATATAACAACGTCCAACGCACCATAGGGAATATCAATAACATATAAAGAGAAATAAAATTAAAATCGAATTACAATAAAGGCGGTGAAATTAGATCTTGCATTCGGAGTAGCGCTGATGAGACCTGGAAGGTCGAAACCACGTGGTCCGCTTCTAACGTTTAAACTATTTTAATTGCATTCGCCCGCAAGGTGAATTCCAACAATGTAGCATGAGCGCCTATTATAGGCATTTCTTTGATTTTTTTATATATTTTCTATAATCAATTAATTAAGCTACGATTATTACCTTGTAATAACTCCAATGCATGTTGCGCGTCATTCCTAGTTAGGAAATGTATAAAGGCATAATCCTTAAACTTGTAAACCTTTTCCAGTTGGATATTTCCTATGATATCCTTAATGAGCAACTCAAAACTTTCTTGTGGCATAGTAACTTCAATATTTCTTAGAAATAATATTTTAACCTGAAAAACAATTAAAAGTATGTGTAAAAGGTAGGTCTGCGAAGTTGGCACCACAAAGTGGTCGAAAATCGACAAAAATGCTAGAAAGGATTGACCATTTATTGACCACTATTGACCATCAGCGATTTCGATTGACCACCTTTTGTTTAGGCTACAGCCGCTATACCCATATTTTGGGGTATAATGGCGAAAATGCTAAAATTAGCCAATATAGACATTTTGTTCATAGGATACGATTGACCATCGTTTGGCCATGTTTGACCACCCTTCACATTTTCAAAATTTTCAAAATAAATTTTTTTTCGAATTTTTTTTTTACTGCAAACTATAAAATTTTGTTGCAGTATAGGATTGACCAACGTTTGACCATGATTGACCACCAAATAATTTTTTGAAAACTTAAAAATATTCGAAAAAAACGAAAAAACAAGTTCATATCTCCAATGAAATGACATCAAACCCAGATAATGTCATAACCTCTTGCGTCGCATTTTTCACAAGTTTCGAGAGGTGGTCAAACGCTGAAAATAATAGAACTTATTGTCTCGTGCCTCTAGACCACATAAAACTGAAAATTATCGTTTGACCACCGTCCGGTTAAATTTTATCCGATCTTAAAGTTACGTTTAACAGTTTCAAAGTACGTAATTTTAAGGTCAACTTTAAGATCGGATAAAATTTAATCGGAGGGTGGTCAAACGATAATTTTCAGTTTTATGTGGTCTAGAGGCACGAGACAATAAGTTCTATTATTTTCAGCGTTTGACCACCTCTCGAAACTTGTGAAAAATGCGACGCAAGAGGTTATGACA
Organism: Holotrichia oblita; assembly: GCA_023690525.1. NCBI lineage: Eukaryota > Metazoa > Arthropoda > Insecta > Coleoptera > Scarabaeidae > Holotrichia > Holotrichia oblita. The sequence goes on along the minus strand of CM043024.1, from coordinate 9,923,549 downwards.
TTATCTGGGTTTGATGTCATTTCATTGGAGATATGAACTTGTTTTTTTCGAATATTTTTAAGTTGTCAAAAAATTATTTGGTGGTCAATCATGGTCAAACGTTGGTCAATCCTATACTGCAACAAAATTTTATAGTTTACAGTAAAAAAAAAATTCGAAAAAAATTTTTTTTTGAAAATTTTGAAAATGTGAAGGGTGGTCAAACATGGTCAAACGATGGGCAATCGTATTCCATGAACAAAATGTCTATATTGGCTAATTTTAGCATTTTCGCCATTATACCCCAAAATATGGGTATAGCGGCTGTAGCCTAAACAAAAAGTGGTCAATCGAAATCGCTGATGGTCAATAGTGGTCAATAAATGGTCAATCCTTTCCAGCATTTTTGTCGACTTTTGACCACTTTGTGGTGCCAACTTCACGGACCTGTAAAAAGTAATATAACAATACATTATTGCAGAAATATAGACCATTAAAAAGTTCTCCATTTTCTAGTGTAAGATTATGAAAAATATTATGTCTGTCTTTTATATACAGCGTTAGTAAAAAGTCCCGGAACGGTCGAATAACTTTATTATTTGAAAATTATGATTTCTGAAATTTGGTATGGGGTATAGTTCATATAAATGCATTTTATGCAATACAGTTTATATTTTTTTCACTTCCGGTTTAATCGGCAATACGTCCAACTTTTTTTTTTTAACGGAACGCCCAGATTTTTTTAACAATTTCGAATGCAAAATAAAAAAACTACATTCAGGAAGTATTAAGATGTTTATTTTTATTCACAAGAAAACAGTTAAAAAATTAAAAAAGTGTCCTAATACAGAAAAATCAAGGTACCTTTGAAAAAAGTTGTTGTTTAGTGTTTGCATTCTTTTTATCGTCACATTTGACAGTTTTAAAAGCGTTTTAACTTTTGCATCGCTATAAATTTACTTATTTTAGACATTGTTGACACATTTGAAAATGGCAGTAAAACTTACTGAATCAGAACGAATTGAGATATTAATGATGCCGCGTGGGTACGGTGATCGTCAACGTTCTTTTGAACAGGTTCGTATTTTGTTTAATACTGTTTATCCGGATCGTCGCATTAGTAAAAGTACGGTATGCCGAACAATTCAAAAGTTTGAAGTCTTTCGTCAGGTGAAGGATTTATCTAGAAGGGGACGCCCATTAACAGCAACAGATGAAGAAACTAGTTTGAATGTGTTACTTACAGTGGAAGAAAATCATCACGATATTTCTCAAAAATCTGCTCATAAGATTCTTAAATCAGCAAGAATGAAAGCCTATAAAATGTATCCCGTCCATGAGTTAACTGAAGATGATCCAGATCGTAGACTACATTTTTGCGAAACAATGACGAACTTGATCGAGCAGCAGCCTAATGTTTTAGATCACATCATTTTTTCAGATGAGGCAACGTTTTGTCTCAACGACACAGAACAAGAACAGACATAATTGTCGCTACTGGTCAATTGAAAATCCGCATTGGATTGAACAAGTCCATACACAGCGTCCTCAAAAGGTGAATGTCTGGGCTGGTCTTGCTGGAAACAACATCATAGGACCAGTTTTTATAAGAGGAAATTTAACTGGTAACGTCTACTTAAACTTATTGCGAAATGAGGTTGTTCCAGCACTTGCGGCCCTCTTTCGAAATGCAAACATAGGTGATCACCCTAATGCACATTTTTGGTTTCAACAAGATGGAGTTCTCCCCTCCCCCTCCCCCATTTTGCCCATAATGTCCGCGATTATTTGAATGAAATTTTTTTCCGGAACGTTGGATCGGAAGTAGAGGAGCAATCGAATGGCCAGCACGTTCGCCAGATCCCTCGCCATTAGATTTTTTCTTTTGGGGTCACTTGAAATGTCAAGTGTACAAAAATCGTCCCCATAATCTTGAACAATTGGAAGAGAGAATAGTTGAAGAAGCCAATCGCATCACTCCAGAACAAATACAAAATTCAATAAGAAATTTTACTAACCGTTTACATTTTTGTCAAATTGTAAATGGAGAGTATTTGGAAGAATTATTGTAATCGTAACCTGAATAGACAGGTATCTTGACTTTTCTGTATTAGGACACTTTTTTAATTTTTTAACTGTTTTCTTGTGAATAAAAATAAACACTATTAATACTTCCTAAACGTAGTTTTTTATTTTTATATACAGGGTTATTCACGGAACTAGTTCGTTAGAACTTTTTGTTGTTCTTTAAATTTAACACTTCTGAAAACTTGTAATTATAACTGATATCATCTGGACTCATCAGCAAAATTATTTGCGCCATTGTACCACTTCCGGTTTACCGGAAGTTGACGTCAACTTTCTTCATTTAAATAGCATGATATATTTTCTATTATTTTTTTGTATCTGGCATACAATTCTGCATCAAAACTTACTAAGACACCCTATGTCAAAAATGAGCCGTTTTTAAGTTATTCAATTTTTTTTCAAATATAGGGCAAATTGCAACGTTATATTCAAAATTCTGTATTTCTGAAGGCATTGCAGTGAAGGACCTCATATTTGGCATGTTATTAGCCGAAATAGCATACATCAAATTTACGCCGTAAAATTTACGATAATTTATACAGGGTCGTCCAAAATTAACGTTCATTTCAACCACATTCACGTCGATAAAAGACACTTTTTTTAAATGGAACGTCCTATATATTATTGCATTTTTGAATACACTTAATAATTCTCTATCATTCCTTCTTAGACATGTTAGCTTGTATTTTTTACTGTTTCCAAGTTATAAGTACTTTTCTGGTGAAAGTCCGAAAAATATGCTGTTTAATGCACTTAAAATCAAGTAATCGTTGAATGACAAAATAATTGATACTGCATTTGTACTATAAATACACATAGAATATATCTGTAATCTTATACTCGATATGTGCTACTTATCATTATACAGGGTGGCCCATCGAAAACGAAACAGACGAATTATCATTGAAACGGTAGCTTTTCGAAAAAAATGTCGAAAGACGTTAAAGTTGTTGTCTAGAGGGACACATGTATATTTTACATTTGAAAACACAAAATAAACGCAAACAGCAAAAATTTCTTTTATTTCTGGATCTTTTTATAAAAAAAGAATTGTCCGTGGTTTGAGTGAAGTCTAACAAATATGGAATCGTTGCAAAGAGAATTTAATTTCCTTTCAATTGAGGCACCACTTGACCCCTGGTCCCTGCCTATGTGCCATTCAAAAAAAAGAGAATTTTTAATGTTTGAAGATATCTAAATTGGTTGCTAATTTCTGCACACCCTGTATAAATTTTGTTGAAAGTTATGACAGTTCTCAGTATCTATGACCCTCTATTTTCGTTTGCAGAAGTTTGGTATCTTACGCTTCAAAATGTTTTAGAATATTAATTTTTCTTTAAGATGGTATAATAGGAAAATATTACGGAAAATTGTAAATATCTTCGAAACAATTGAATTTAGATATAGGGAACCCTAATACATAATATTTGCAAATAATGCGTAGAATCGATTGCATTGAAACAAATATATACCATTGTATTTAAAATAATAAAGTTGTATTTTGTTCAGTGAAAATGGAACACCCTGTATAAGTGAAAGTAATTTTAGAACATGTGCCATATCAATTCAAGTAACCTCCGCATAATGGTTTTTCAGAAAAAATATTTACAAGGGGAGATATGGTACTTGGACGCACTAGAGAGACAGCCTGTACATGAAAAATAAAAAAGGACTTTATGCATGGTATTCATATGAAAAAACTGACGGTCTTTGAGATATTTGGCTTACTTAAATTTTCGTCAATCATAATATTTAAATTTTGTGGTTACTCTAATTAATAGAAAAATTATTTTTTGATCAAATGTTAGGCAATAATGCGGTTCTTCAAAACACTATGTTAGAAACTTGCCTACTGTGTGTACCCAGAAAATGTCGAATTTGACGAAGAAAAATATGAAAAATCTTCGTTAATTCAAATGGAACACCCGGTATATTATTAATCAGTAAAACGCAGAGTTAAATATTCTACAACTATTTGGAATTTTTTTTTTTATAGAGGAAATCTGAAGTGATGCATAAATTTACTCACTTTTTACTGTAATAGTGCATTTTCGCGTAAAATGTTGAACTTAGATAGAGGGAATGCTTTAGCAAAGTTGTAAAATATTTAATTCTGCGTCCAAGCCTACTATGTTTACAGTTTTTTTTTATGGACAACCCACATTTTCATTCATTTCTATTTTCGGCTAAACTTCCGAATGTCGACCACTGAATTGGCAGTTTATAGGCAATTTAACGGAAAGTACAGGTTTTACTGAGTCCAAAACGGCCCCCCGTTTCTTGCGGAGATCAGTCTAAGATAGCTAAAAATCGTTCTAAAAAGTGTTATTTCTAGGTTATGTTTCGCTGGTATTTTGACATTTCTGCGAGGATTTTCAGTAATATCCAGTCAGAATTACAAAATATGGAGCGGCAATTTTATAAAACTTGGTTGAGGAATATAAAAATAATCATTTTTTATTTTACAGTATCTCTTAATACAATTAATAAGTAATATACAGGGTGTAACAATAGTGCGATATTCTTCCATATCTCCTTTGTTATGCAAAATACAGCAAATATTTAAATACGAAAGTTATTTAGTTTTATGAAATTTATATTGTAAAATTATTCTACGATATACAGGGTGTTTAGTTTGCCCGTAACCACCAGTAACTTAACATTTTTAAATACAACACCCTATATATGATGACATTTTTGAATTGCCTGGGGAATTTTAAGACAACTTTATACAAGATAATATTCAGTTATTTTCATTAGTTTGCAAGATATTTACATTTGATTGAAAATTTTGACATTTAGCTATCTTCGGAAGTATGCCATTATTTCGGTAACGGAAAAATGTAACATTATAAAACTTAACATAACGTTAGAAGCATCTTCTGTGATGATAATAAACAAATGTAGACTTAAATACGGTATACAGAGTGTTCTAGAAATCAGTGTCTTTTTGAAACAATTGAATTGCGAAAATCTCCATTTTTTCAAATTGAAACACTATATTTTTACAGGTTAGTTGAAAGCGGAATTTTATTACCTATCAGTATGAATAAAGCATGTATGTAGTTAAAATTAATGGTTTTAGAGATATTTCTACATATGTCTGGATACAACGAAGTGTTGGTAAATCGAACATTCTATTGTATTCATATTCTGTTATACTCGTATCTTTAAAAATAGGCTACTGGGTGAAAAAAAATCGTTTATTTAAAAAAAAAAGAATACGCGGTACTTAATTATTACGTTAACGTACCTTCATATTTTAAATAAAACTGCCACAGCAGACAAATAGTAAAGAAAGTTCAATTTTCAATTTTTTTTAATATTTGGTCACTAAAGTTTCTTTTAAAGAGCGCACCTACATAGCAGCATACAGAAATATGAAATAATTTGAAATATCTCTAAAACCATTGATTTTAACTACATACATGCTTTATTCATACTGATAGGTAATAAAATTTCGCTTTCAATTAACCTGTAAAAATATAGTGTTTCAATTTGAAAAAATGGAGATTCTCGCAATTCAAGACACTGATATCTAGAACACTCTGTATAACGTATTCAAGTCTACATTTGTTTATTATCATCACAGAAGATGCTTCTAACGTTATGTTAAGTTTTATAATGTTACATTTTTCCGTTACCGAAATAATGGCATACTTCTGAAGATAGCTAAATGTAAATATCTTGCAAACTAATGAAAATAACTGAATATTATCTTGTATAAAGTTGTCTTAAAATTCCCCAGGCAATTCAAAAATGTCATCATATATAGGGTGTTGCATTTAAAAATGTTAAGTTACTGGTGGTTACGGGCAAACTAAACACCCTGTATATCGTAGAATAATTTTACAATATAAATTTCATAAAACTAAACAACTTTCGTATATAAATATTTGCTGTACTTTGCATAACAAAGGAGATATGGAAGAATGTCGCACTATTGTTACACCCTGTATATTTCAGTGACTAAAAAACATATCTTTTTTTGTGTTTTGTTAAATGTACACAGTGAAATTTGATGTTAATGCATAAAATTTATTTTTAAAATAATTATTTACGCGTCGTACACAATAATTAAATTTGTAAATTAATGTTAAGAAGAAAATTATGAATATTTAGATACTATTTTGACTAAATTTGAAGATATTTTTTTAATCTATTAAATGTTATTAATTGCAATTAAAACTAAGCTAATTCTTTAGATACGTTCCTATTTTATATAACGTATTTGCATTGAATTTAATAAAATGCAAGAGGAGATATGTTTTTTAATTGCTGAAATCTATCAATTAATTCTATAAAAGATACTGCAAAATAAAAATGATTATTATTTTTATATTCATGAACGAAGTTTTTAAAATTGCCGCTGGATATTTCGTAATTCTGACTGGATATCAACTGAAAATCCTCGGCGAAATGTCAAAACACTAGCGAAACATAACCTAGAAGTAAAACCTCTATTTTCCAATATGTTTATTGAGTATTCATGTCAATTTAGAATGTTTTAATTAAATGAAAATGATGTGAGATGCATAATGCCGTACAAAAACTAATTTATTATAAAAAGTAATTACATATATGACTGTTTAGAGTGAAAAGAAACAACCTTGCCTTACATCTTGCCCAGGTATTTTCTATGTAAAGTATAGGTTTATAGAAAAAGACCATAATTTACCTTAGACATGATATCATCGGTGATGGACGGAAGTGGTACGGACCATTCTATCACCATTTTCTGACCCCACAAAATCAAATTCTTGTGCAACAGTCTAGTTTGTGCAGCTTCCACGTACGTACGGAACTCGACGAAAACGTATCCTCTATTTAAACAATTTTTACGGTAGGACTTGTACATTATAACATCCACAATACCCGTTATACCGCAATGTATTAGTGTTTTCCACACTTCATCTTTGCTCTTCGTTTCCGGGATACCTCCCAGGTAGAGTCGGCAATTGTCACTTACTTTTTCCATTGTTAATATAATACCGTTAAAATGCGTGTCACTCAACGCCTTACTAGCAACTTCTGCTACTCTGCTATGGCAATAAGTGACCACAGCACATCCACTATTATATAAACTGTTTTTTATTGTTAGTAATTGGAATTTAAGAACAACTCCTATGGTTGTAAAAAAGGAATTAGTTCGTCTTCAAGTGCATCGCGAGGAATGCCAGAGACAAATATTTGGGATTTTTCCAATGGGACACTGTGCGACCAACCGTCCATTTCCCAAGTTCTGTGGGTTATTCCATATATGAGGCGATAATTTGTAGTCGCTTGATATTTCTGTATTCTGTTAATCATTTCACTGTAGTTCATTTTGGAGTACCTAACACTTTTTAAAGTACCTACACCAAACTAAAGCGATTAAATATCTCCGTCCTAACCTAATACTTGCGTCTACTACTGTAAATTGCGGGCGATATCACACGATAGACTGAATGCGATGAAAATAAGTTTAGAATTCATAATAGGTACTCCTCTATAAAAATCTCATTTTTTTCTAATGTTATATTAAAATAAAATGAACGTCTCACGTTGCATATCAAAACTATTTTCTATTTGGAAAGATAAAGAAAACGAATTCAGCACCAAATAACATATGTGTTCGGCTTAATCCTCAAAGCACACCGATTACAGTTGTGAACAAAGAGTGTATTTCTAAGAAAAAAAGCTGGCTTGCATTCACTTGTTATGTAAAATATACAGAAAGAAAAACAAGAATACCATTAATAAATTTCTGTTACGTGGGTTTTTCTGTTTACAGACGTGCAAATTTGTATGATCCTAGTTTCTATATTCTTAATTAATTTAATTAATTGATTTTATATAATTAATTTATAATAAAACATCCATGCATCATTATTAATTATAATTTTAGTTCGATTAAGAATGCGTCGTCGAGCAAAATGTCGGGAAAAGTTGGTAAAATTTTGAACTATACAGGGTGATTGTAAATTCAGGATCAGTGAAAATATTCTATACATGGAAGTGTTGCAGCTACATATTTCAAGTATTTTACGAGTACAAACTCGTAAAATCAATTTAACCGGAAATTAAGTGGTTTTTCACATTTCTTTTAGAACGTTTTGTATTTTATTAAATAAATCAATATATTGCTAAAAATATGTTTCATCTGAAACTGTAAATAAAGATTAAACAACATTTTAAAACAATTTCTATATATGCTTAATTCCGAACTTCAAGTTACAATTATCACGATTGGGAATGGAATTATACAGGGTATTTCATAATATATTCGCAGGACTTCAGGATGTAATAGCTTGTCAAAAAATTTGAAAAAAGTTTCTATCAACTTACGCTCTAAAATGCACCGTTTTCGAGATACAGGGTGCTGAAATTTAATTTAAAACATTCGTTTTAAATTAAAAATATCTCCGGAACCGTTTATCGTAAAGAAAACAGTTTTTGTAAGCAATTACTACTCATAATAAGCTAAGTTGTGGGCGAGAAAAAAAAATGTAAGTCATAATTGGTGAAGATTTTGAAGGTGTAGTGGTTGTTTGTCTCCTCAATTTCTACGCCACTGGAAAAAAATACGGTTTTGAGACGCTCATTTGAACCGGCAATTTTTTTTACACAAAAAAGGTACTCTTTATCATGAGCTCTAAAGTTGACCGTTTTGGAGAAAAATCAACTTTAATGTTGAAAAACATGGTCAATTTTTTGAAATAAAAATTTTACTAAAACGTTAAAACAAGTAAGAAAAGCAAACGTTAACTTTATAATTGTATAATTAAAAAAAATATTAATAAATTAATTAAATTAATAAATAATGAAACAGCCCGTATATTGAACATTTTTATATAATTAATTTAATTTTGATAACTCACCTTAAATTATTAAAACGAACTACGTTGGATAAATCAACTTATGTAAGGTTAAATTATATCGTATTCTTGTAGAAACATTAAAATGAAAACCCGTTTTAATTTTTGAAATTGTGTAATTAAAAGTGTACTAAAAGTACATACATGTTGGAACTATTTAATTTTTTTAAATTATATGTCATTGTGAACGTGTGATATTGTTATAATTTTAAAATAGTGAAGAAAACGTTAATCTTGAAATGTACTTTTACATATTATGTTGCTATGAAAATATGTAGTAGGTATACGTATAGGTACATGGTTAATTCAATAGAAAATTATAAATTTCATATTATTTCATTTTTATATTGAGAAAAATGGAAAATACACATTTGAAAGATTTGCAATATCTTATATTGTCTAATATCGTTAACATAATTTTTGTGTTTTTTAATTTGTATCATTTCTAGCACCATTCTAGGTATTATAACGGTGTTCTATGTTCAGAATTTTAGTTCCATTAAAATTAAAAGAATGACGCTGTGTATTAGTACCTATGCTTTTTAAGCGTATAGTCACATTGTTTGAAAATTTGTGGCGATCAGAAAGATGTTGCATAATTTGTGCTATATGTATACTTATGTATAGGTACTATACTATATTATTACAGAGAATTTTACATACAATAAATCACATGTGTTTGTTGTGGTTTTATTTTTTCAGACAAGGTATTAAGATACGGGAGCCCAACATACCTATGTAAAAAAAGGATGGTTATTTTCTTTAGGAGGAAATCTGGTGTTATTGTGGGTTTTATGCAATCTTTTTTATAAATGTTGTTAATGAAAGAGATTGAGTAATTCTTTAACTGCAAGATATCTTTTGTATGTAAAATATTGGGCTTATTCATTTAATAGCACGGTCAAATAATGATGTAACAACAGTTTTTTTTCACAGAAATGTGTTGGCAAGAATTAAAATTTAAATATCTGTTAGATGCTGTGGGTTTATGGTAGGTATGTACACTCGTGGCCAGATAAAACTTTCCGACCTGAAACCGAAAATTAATATATTTTCAACGTTAACAGTGTAGTCGGCTGCGACATGTGCGAACGGAAGTTTATTGACAACATATTAAGGATAATGCATAGGTTGTTCGTAAATGCCGACAAACATCTGTTTGTTTGAAAGATAGATGGATATATTTTCTGGCTGCTGTGATTTATGTGACTCGATAGAAATTAAGTACGATATTATAATATGTATACCTATTATATACATATGTATAATATAATATAAATGTATTCATATCAGTTTTACATGCAATAAATGTTTTACAAGGGAAAGTGTAAGAAAAATACGCGGCTCTGATACAAAGGGATATTTATCTATTTTTTGCGGTCAGAATATTTGATATATAGCATGAAGCGGAGTTATAAATAAGCGAAAATATAAATATCTATAATATAATGCATGTATTGTTTTGGTTAAGAGTTGTATGTATACTTCTGTATTTCTTTTTATTTTAATGCAAAAGTTCTTTTGCGGAATTATAGTTTTTCTTATATTTTAACTTGTATATATACATATATTACTTTTCTTTCTGCGAACTCATTGAGATGCTTGAAATATGTTATACAAATTTCGAACACAATTATTACGAATACCTATCATTACTATAAATTATTTAAAAAAACAACTATATATGTTTCTACCTATTCTTTTTTCGGCCGGTTCTCTTTACGGCGGTACAGTTCTGAAAATATATCAATATCGTAAGAGCTTCGAATGCGAAATCTTAGTCAAATAATCTGGTAACATTGAGGGGTGTAGCAAATAGGAATGTAAATAATATGAATGCAAGCGACACCGCAATAACTCGACATACATCTTTAGAAACTTGAATAATAATCATACAGATGCATATCAAAATAAGATTTATATCACAATTGACAATCCATAGTTGCTGCAATATGTTTATTAACATACAAGAAAATAGTCGCTACACAGCATTTCTTTGTAGTTTTTTATCGAAGTAGTGTTTTCAATAACCTTCTTATACGCAAGACCGCTCCCATAATGTAAACAACAGCGGCACGCTTTAATATCGTATGCTGGCTAGCATATCCGTACACTGTAAAAATGTGGTTGTACGTTGGAAACATTTATCTGGCCACGATGTACATTTTTGTTAAAATTCTGTTTTCTTGTCGGATTTTAATGTTAAATCTATAGAAAGTTAATTTGGTTATTGTTTTCGTTTTCGATTGTTAAATTGTTAAAGGCTTCTAAAATATCTTTGATTCTGTTTTCTGATGTTATGCCTATTATACAGTCATCAACATAGCTTTTATATAGAATATTAGTTTGAAATTTAGATTGGAATGAAATCGTTTTGTGGTATCTATAGTAGATAGATAGAGTATAATCTTGTCTTGTCATTTCAATGTCTTTTTATGGACGTACTTAATAGCCAGATCTGTCGGAATGTTAGTATACATCAGTGAGGTTAGGTCTAATGAAGCTATAGTTTAGTGCTATATGAAGTATATTTATTTTATCTATGAAAGTTTTCAATTGAAAAGAATCGTCTAGCTGCAACAAATTTGACTAGCTAACTACTAAACTATGTATAAGAGGAAATAAGTTAATAATTGGTGAAATATAATAATAATCGTAGAGTAATGTGACATATATTATTTGTCAAGAAAATAAAATAAATAATTTATAAAACCATCATAAATTAATATTATAATGAAAAGATAGCTAATTTGGAGCTGACGGTATAAAAGGCTCAAATTCGACAAACACGATTTCAGGAGGGATTTTCTGTAAACGTATGGTTGGGAATTGTAGTAGATATGTATGTACTTGAACCTTTTTTTATCAAGGTTCGTTAACTGCCGACATATTTTTACATTTCCTACAACCTGAATTTATGGATTATTTGTACGAATTACCAGCACAATGGGGCCTGCTCGTAAAGCCCATATTAAAAGTAACTTTCTTCAAACGGTATTTGGCAACCGATATATTGTCCAATCAAGGTCCTGTTAATTGACGTTTCAAATAGACTTGTATGTTTTCCTGAAGGATTTTTTGAGAATCCTTCGAGCAAATACATACGAACAAAAGAGCATAAACAAACTTGATGTATCGCTTTTAACCTATTTGATGACGATAACTATAAGCCTTCAAATTTCATACGTCTAAGCACAGTATTTTACATACCAATCACAAGCCGCGAAATGAGGTCCTATCTTTTCTAACGCTGCATTCTTACGTTCATATGCGCTCGGAGAGGCGCGGCTTACTAGTGGTGGGGCTTGTCGACTATAGGTTGTAGTATACAGAACATTTAGAGCGACTAAGTTATTGGCGACGATGATCCACTTCTCTTTCCTACGGTTGGATTTTTCTATCCTTAGCCCTGTAATCTCTGGGTGGGTCCGCATCATGACCCTTGTGATATGTAGTAGGTAGAATAGGGATTGTGTTTCCCTATTTGTTGCTTCTAGGGGTGGTCTGCAGATGTAGTTGGGTCTCTAGTCGTTCGCAATGCTGAGCACTCTTTTGATTCTCACTTTAGGTAGAGGGCGATCTGGGACTAAATTGTTAATTAATTATATGTATTCCTCTTTAACACATTACAGTGATTGAATAAATTGACATGTATAGGTATTGACAGTAGTATTACACTTCAAATGATTGAAGCTACTTTCATTAATACTGTTGAGTTTCATTATAATACCTACCAAATATTAGGTGCTTATGTATTGTTATCAATAAATTATTTCTCGTGTTCTTTTTAATGATAAAAATATAGCTTAATAAAGATTATCATCTACGTGTGCGCACTAAATAATCGTTAAATATTAAACGAAAGACCAATAATTTCAAATTTGTTCAAAATTATTGATTACTCCTTGTATATCCTTAATGTGATTTTCAGAATATATTTCCAACTAAAAGTATTTTTTATTATAAACCGCTCCGCCTATAGTATTAACACACAAAATGAGTATTATAGGTATTGTTTATTGTTTGTCATCGCGAATAATAAATAAGCAAAGTTCTTTATTAATATAGATCCAGCTGTTTTTCAAATTCAAAAATTAAAAAATATTTATTAATACCTACATATATGTAATTCTATAAAATTATAAAAACACGATCTGTAATTGTATTTAAAAAATAGATTAAAAGAAATGTATAGACACAGTCTTCTTTGTTTATTCATCTTTTCCTAAATGCAACATCTGCAGGTGCTTTGACAAACACACGCGCAATATGCAAACACATAAAAATCAATATTTCTTATGTGTGCGTATATACATACATACCTACCGACGAAATAACCAATCTGATATATGAGTACAATGTACAACGTATAATAGTTTTACATATAGGTATATACCCTGTTTTGCTTTTTGTTAATTATTAAAAGTACATACAACACATATTTTGATAGTATAAAGTTTTCTTTGAATTTAATTTAAACTTACCTATGTAAGTATAGGTATGATAGATTTATTAAAATACAGAAACATTACGAAAACCGCATAGCAGTTGCTTTACCACATATGTAGGTATCTATCGTATCCACACCAAATGTAGGTATGCACTTCTTATCGCCTTGTTTATAGAGGTTTAAAGTGTTTTCATATTTTATGTTTCTTTTTGTATTATTAGGGATGTGAAATATATGCAGATAGGTTTAATAAATAAACACAACAATTCAAGTAAAAGGAAAACATTTAATGAGATCTATGACAAAATGTTAATTTACTTCCATATACCGGGTGTCCTAACAAGGGTAACGAGGTACGGTATTAGGGAAACGGATGTACCTAGAAATTTGAAACAAAAAAATGTGGAGTAAATCGACTAAGAGGAAATGCTGAAAATTATTTTCGAGTTTCTGAAATCGCCTCCAGGGGGCGTAATTGCCATCCTGAATTTTAAACCCCGTTTTATGCAAAATTTTCTTATATTAATGTTAGTCATAGTGAATACCATTTTAAAGATGAGACAATTTCAAATATTTTTTGTTAAATGCTTTTGCTGTATCTCTGAAAAGAAAGTGGTGGGGGGCGCTAGAATACTTTCGGAAATAAATGTCGATAACTCTAAAAAGGCTTAACGTATCTTAATAAACTTGGAGTCGTCAGTCCTAGACTATTACATTTTGGGAAGCATTTCCACTTTAAGGTTTGTTATTAATGTTTAGTTATTCCTAATTTACCAAATAAAATGCTAATTTACTATTTGGGATGCCAAACGATATTTTAAATCGAAATAAAATTTTGTTATTTATCTTTGTTACTTTTTTTTACAACACCTTCGAAAGCCAACAGGCCAAAACAATAAATTATAAAATATAAAGTGTGGGAACAGTAAGGAAACTAACTTAAAGTCCAACGAGCCGCAATGCTTATAAAATAATAATAAATTATAGAATCTATGAAACTAATAACTTGAGAACGATAAAACACAACAAGGTTGATTGAAAGGAAAATCAAAAAGTGTTTATAAATGTTCGAAGTGCCTTCCGTCATTTTCTATGCAAGAATTTATTCTGCGTCGTGTATTAATCTAGCGAACTCCGAGTTTATTAAGATACGTTAAGCCTTTTTAGAGTTATCGACATTTATTTCTGAAAATATTCTAGCACCCCCCAGCTCTTTCTTTTTAGAGATAGAGCAAAAAGCATTTAGCAAAAAATATTTTAATTTGTCTCAGCTTTAAAATAGTATTCACTATGATTATCATTAATATAAGAAAATTTTGCAGAAAACAGGGTTTAAAATTCAGGATGGCAATTACGACCCTTGAAGGGCATTTCAGAAACTCAAAAATAATTTTCAGCATTTCGTCTTAGCCGATTTACTCCACATTTTTTTGTTTCAAATTTCTAGGTACATCCGTTTCCCTAATACCGCACCTCGTTACCCTTGTTGGGACACCCGGTATATAATACTTCTATATTGCGGGTCTCATACCAAACTATGTATGTATGAACCATCTTTGGCAATTTAAATGCGATTTTTTTATCGGGGAATGTTGATTTTGTAAATAAAGGCTTTGCTTTAAAGTGAATTTAATTACTCTAAAGAAATTTATCAAAGCAGTACTCTTTTTTAGAGAAATTAATATGCTTCAAAGTATAGCCTTTATTTAGTAAATGGAAATTCCTCGCTAAAAAATTCGCATTTAATTTGCGGACATTTCAAATAGTAGTGAAGATATTATGATACACTTACAACTACACAACAAACTATGACCCTTAACAATGTAATAATTATGCATTTAAATTGCCATTTAAAAGCATATTAATCTTGTTGTCTCATATTTACGCCTATTTAAGTGCAAGTTTTGCATTTAAGTACAAGTTCAATCATTTATTTCAAAATATTTTTTAAATTAGATGTGATAAATATTGCTTTGCAGTTTAAATTTAGATATTTCATTTTTTGTCTCATAAATACTCATAAATTAGGACGGTGTCTCATAATATGGCCTCTAACCTTACTAAAATTGTATAGATTTGAAATAGGAAAAGCATGTATCTTTAGATGTCGTTAATTCTGTTATCTAATAATAACTTGAATGAATGTAGGTTTGATATTTTTTGCTTGGTAGGGGGAGCCTTTACTTTTATCAGTAACTGTACGTATCTCACCGAATATATTACGGTACCAATAATACACCAGGCTGATTTTTTTTTACGAACTTACATATACCAAGGTTGGTAGTAATGTAGGTATATTTAATATGTGTACCTATCCATGGGATGGCTATGCTGTTTTTTGACATCCACTTGTTTAACCTCATTAATTTAGTTGAATTTTAACATTTTTTAAATCCTGTTTAAATAGATTAATTTTTATTTTAACAACATGATTAGTAAAAAACGCGGTTATTGGCCAAAACCTATTCCGTTAAAAGTACTGAATAGAATAAAAACGAACGACATCGATATTTCGTGGAGCAGTTCAAGTTCAGATGCTGATAACACAGTTAATTCCAACTACAGTAGTAATAAAAGAAGAATTAAAAGAAGTAAATTTAAGCCTGCAATAAGTGAAATAATACCTACTGAATGTGAATATAAACCAGATCTTTCACCCATCATTGGAAGAAAAAGTGTTCCGGAAGAACGATCACCAACATTAAATGCTAGAGAGGATGACGATGAACGACATAAATCGCCAATAATAGGTAACAATTCTAACTTAAGAAATTGGAAGAAGCGGGTCAATTCGCGTGCCTTCAGAGATAAATTTAGGCCGTTTATTAGAAAAGATGTTGAACGTAATCATGATAATCGTCTTAATATATCTATGTTTTCTTCTTCTGACAGTTCCGAACAGGAAGATCCATTATCGATAAGCCAATTTAGTACTTTTACGAACTATAATAAAAAGGAATCGTTACGCAACACGTATGACAGCTGTGATGACGAAATGCCAAATATATCGCAGTATTCGAGCGATACTTGTTCACCATTTCACAAAGAGGATGTACATATTGAAGATGTGGAAACACCGAATACTTCTCCGGACAGCCGGCAACTAAGAATTTCACAAAATTCGAGCTCACGAGATTCCACCCGCAGTTTTATTTAGCCAGAACGAGGAACAAAATAACGCAGATTTACCGGCAAATTCTAGTGTTGATGTTGCAGGCCCTTCCTCATCAACGTTGCCTGTCTTTTTATACCAAAAACCGCCAAGGAAAGTACGATACAAGAAAAATGGTCTAGCAGCACGGTTAGATAGATGCCTGAAACGTAGAGGAGGTAGTGTCGGGATATGGAAACATGAATTATATTTAAAGAGGATCACTAACTCGAAAGACTTGTTGTGCTTGCAAGTTTCTGGAATGCGCCAAGAGTTTCAAAACACCATATTCGAATGTAACGTGTCAAACGACAGCGGTAGTAGTAGTTGCGTAGCAGTGTTGAGCAATTCAGTTGAAAAAGTAGACGCCGACGCCTGTCCAAAAATGTTAAAATTGTATAAACCTTATAATGAATCGACTATTGATTGGTATGGACAAAATTTATGTTGTTATTATAATATTTGTAAGATATTGTTTGAATTCTAATTACATCACACTTATAATTGCAGAGATATTTATAGCAGATGCTCAAAAATTCCACCGTCTTGTTGAATGCACAATTCGAGGCGGCGGCGAAAATTGTTTTTAACATCTGTAAGCGTTTGCGGTCCAGTACTTTCAAAAATGGTTGGAATGTTTCGATAAAGCTGTTCTTGAACATGTCCCCAAAGAAAAAAATCAATAGGAGTTAAATCAGGAGACGTTGAAGGCCAAGCCCTCCCGACCAATCCATCGTTCTTCACACCAGTTATTAAAAATTTCCTACACTTGTATGAAAATGTGGTGGAGCTCCATCATGTTGATACCACATTATTCTTCGTGTATGGAGATCGAGATTTTTCAATAAATTAGGTAACTGATGTCTTAAAAAATTTTCGTATATAACTCCTGTTACCGTTCCTTCAAAGAAATAAGGGCCAACAACTTACATACATTAATTGACCATTGATGTTGAAAGCCAATTTGTCTGACCCAATGGGGATTTTCTGTTGTATAATAATGTCATAATATTATGTCTATTAACTAAACCGGTACTTTTGAAAGTAGCTTCGTCACTAAATAAAATCGAGGATTGAAAATTCCGGTCCAAATTCATTTTGTTGTAAAAACTTAAACGATTTACAAAATCATTTCCACGAAGGTCCTGATGTAGTGACATATGGTAGGGATGGTACTTATTTTTCTTTAGGATGCAATTCATAGTGCTCTTGCTTATTCCAGTCTGGATATTCAAATTTCGTGTACTTACTTGAGGATTTTCTTCCAACGATAGCAAAATATTTAATTCATTTTCCTCACTAGTTAGTAACCCTTCGCTTTTTAATCTCCTTTTTCGAATAACCGATATTTCCAGATGCTTCAAAACGTTCTTTTAATTTTTGAAATGCTTCGATTCTAGGAGGTCTTGCATTTGGATAACATAGTAGATAATAAGTAAATCCTACTGGCTAATAAACAGTTTCTTTCACTCTCACCCAATGCATAAATCATATCTATATTTACCATTTCTTCTTCGTAAAATTCATCGCAAAAGTAAATACAATTATCGGCGTTATTTTGTAAATGCAACGTAGCTAATGACAGGCGACTACGACTTGTTTCGTTTAAATTTTTAATCTTCTATTAATATAATAACAGTTAATAAGTCATAAACTACTAGGGAGAACATGGTATCATTAAAATGCTTATAAAAAATACTTTACTTTAGAGGAAAAATATACAGGGTGTTCTATTAAAAAAAACAGCGGAAATGTTAATTTTGCGTTTATTATTACTGCAATTTTAGTTATTTACAAATAAATAAAATGATTATAGATTATTAAACTTGACGAAAGTAGAAAACTTCTTGTGTAAACAGATCTCAAAATGTCTTTCAGGTTTCGTCTCGGTGTCTCCACAAAGTTGGACATGTTGAGACACACAATTGCAAATAAAACGACAGCGGTAAAAGATACGCCCAAGCATGTTAATATCAATGTCCTTCTTTTAAGTACCTTCAAAATATGCTAAATATAATCATTAAAAACAAAAAGAAATAATAAATGTTAAAAATTATGCCTTTTTCTTTTTTTCGAAATATTAATTTTTCGTTGAAAATTGATTTTAACTCTTATACAATTCTTTCTTTCTCATATATTTTGTTCAATACTCGGTGGCGTTCGGTGTACTGTCTTTCATGTATGCCCATAAGAAGAAATGATATTTCTTCAAGTTTCGGTGATCTAGTTGGCCATTCTATTATACCTCTCTGACCTAGGGTCGGCGTTCACCCTATAGCGTCGACCCTTAAAACTCTGCGGCTGCACTACCCCATCCCTGGTTTCATAGTTCCAGGGTAACGGGCGTGGCGGGAGTAGACTTCGTATATAGGGGAGGATTCTTGGGCGTAAGCATGGGCATACGCTCCGGCAGTCCGGCCGCTAACCGTCGGAATATACGGTGGGTAAGTGAGGCACCCTACGGCGCTTACCTAGAGAACTCTGCAGCTGCACTACCCTATCCCTGGTGGCCACACTCAGGGAAACGGGCGTGGCGGGAGAAATTGGCGAAGATAGTAGGGGAGGACAAAAGTCGGTTCGCCGAGGAGTAGTCCGCCCGCTGGTTGTCTGGTTGGGGAAACCTTGGTTTCATCCTAAAACAACTCGGTGACTCCGGGACCCTACGGTTTCACTGTAGCTGCCGCGGATACTTGATCGCCGGAGGGGCGAAAGAGTTGGCGTGGTTGGCATTTTGGGGTAGGGCTTCGGCCCGGCCGTCCCCGTAGTTCAGGCTTAATTCACGGGCGGGCTGGTTGTACCTCACGGCCAGATTCCGTTTCCCACGCTTGGCCGATAGTAGCCATCCGCAAGGAGGCCTAGGCCCCGTGGGGTTAGATGTGAGGTAGGAGTTCGCTAAAGCGACTCCAGCGGTGACCCGTCCAACGCAGACAAGGGAACTTGTCTAACATGGGTAGCACGGGGGAGAGGAGCCCTCCGGCTCGCCGGTCCTCTCCGCGAGGTGTCGGTCTCGTGCGGGCGGTGAGATAGTGGGTGACAGTTTCAAGGCACGTAACTTGTTACGTGCGGTGTGGCACCCGAAAATTGCAGGATATGGGCTAGCGCCTAGGTGCCTGCGGCAGACCATCATAAGCCATTTTCTAATCGATACCTCTCTGACCAATGCATCTCTCCTCGAAGAGGTTATGCAATGCTGCTCTTAGATTCCATAACTTAGCTCCATTATGAAGGAATCACATTGGTGTTGAACAAAAATGTTTATACAAGGATTGGTATAAGACAATGCAGATAATGTTGCCTAGGTTGGTCTACGACTTTGCCTATCTGTATAAACGAAAAGCAAGTAAATACTCGTAGTTTCTTCTGAGGCACAAGTATATGAGGAAGAGGAGATTTTACTGATTAATTAAATAAATCAATCAAGTTAATTTCTCGTTTGAATATCTCATAACGATCCTTTTGTTAATTGCGTTTAAGACAGAATTATTCTTTGACAATCTGCATCAGTTGGATATTTATTTACAGTATCCGAACTCAAGTTGCTTACAAAATTTTTGTAGCTTATGTCAAAAGCACTACATCTATTGGAAAATTTCAGATAAAACATCATGCTTAATATATATACATGAATGGAAAAGTATTAAAACGAGGAATTTATCCATCTAACAATATACAGGGTGAGGCATTAGTGCGTCAAAGCTCAATATATCCATTAATATTGAAGATATCAAAAAACTTTATGTACAAGAATCATAGACAGTTTTAAGCTACACATTTTAAAATTAATTTCATATATACAGGGTGTTTCATATCGCTAGGGTTAACCAAACATACATTTTCTTAAATGGAACACACTATATATTATTTCAAATTTGGATTAAGCCCATCTTCCTCGTTCTTTCAATACAAGGTTTCATTGAGTTATACCGAGTATTTCAGAAGTTACGGTTAATTTTGTGTAAAAATCGTTGCGTATTTAACGTCCTGTGTATTCCATATGAAACAGCTTGAAATTATTAAACTTACTGGAATAACTTTTTTATACTGTTACACTTTTAGAAAGAAGTGGTGTTTTCCCAATATTACGAAAACTGTGTACAGGGCGATTCAAAACACAAATGCATTATTTTCTAATTTTTTTTTATGGAATACCCTGTAGTTTATATTAAGAAAGGGAAGAATACTTGATATACTTACTTTCATTTTCATTAACCATTCCCTATATCTAAAATGGTTAGTTTGTATGAAATGTAGGTACATCTCTAAAAAGAACAAAATTAAAGAAATCTCTTTGGTTGCGGATTTGTTGTTGAGTCCATTCGCAAAAAGCAACTCTACGGGCCAAGTCATCGTCGAGTAACTCCTGATGCAATCGCGTACGATATGGATGACATTTATTTTTACAGAGTATTCTTCGGACAGCCTTTTGACTAATATCTTGTTGCTGCGAGATTTCTCTGGTACTAATATGTGGATTGTCCGTAACTGCAGGAACCACATTGAATTCTTTTTCCTCGGTAAGAACAGTTTTCGCTCTTTCATGTTTTTCATATATGTATTACAGAACCTGTCCGAGTAAAGCGATCCATTAACCTTTCCAGGGTTATTGTTTCAGGTTGTCGTCGGGCAGGATATCTCTCCTGGTAAATTCATTTAACAAGTAGACAATTTTTCATGCACTCTCCTCTAGTACCCATATCATGTCTGTCAATCCCTCAACAGAAAAATTCATTTTAAAGAGTAATTAAATTTGTAAAATCTAGGTAACAAACTATACTAACAAATAAAACTAGTTGATTAACTGATAAATAATATGATTCAGACTTTTCTAATGTCACATTTTCATGGCTAATGTATTATATTCCAATTACTGCCAAAATGCTCACATTTCTTTAAAAATCATTAAATATCTCAGAAACTAACCATTTTAGATATAGGGAATAGTTAATGAAAATGAAAGTATATCAAGTATTCTTCCCTTTCTTAATATAAAATACAGGGTGTTCCATTAAAAAAAAATTTGAAAATAATGCATTTGTGTTTTGAATCGCCCTGTACACAGTTTTCGTAATATTGGGAAAACACCACTTCATTATAAAAGTGTAACAGTATAAAAAAGTTATTCCAGTAAGTTTAATAATTTCAAGCTGTTTCATAGGGAATATACAGGACGTTAATTACGCAACGATTTTCACACAAAATTGACCATAACTTCTGAAATACTCGCTATAACTCAATGAAACCTCATATTGAAAGAACGAGGAAGATGGGCTTAATCCAAATTTGAAATAATATATAGTGTGTTCCATTTAAGAAAATGTATGTTTGGTTCACCCTAGCGATATGAAACACCCGGTATATATGAAATTAATTTTAAAATGTGTATCTTAAGACTGTGTATGATTCTTGTACATAAAGTTTTTTGATATCTTCAATATTAAGGTATATATTGAGCTTTGACGCACTAATGCCTCACCCTGTATATGAACGGAATAAATTGGCCATTCTTAAAAGAAAAATAATTGAGATCACAAAATTAAATTAAGCGTTTTCACAAATAAACAAGTGACAAGGCTTTTTAAGAATTGCATATTTTTGTAAAACACTCTGTATCGCTTAAATTAAGGAAGATATAAAAATATGGATTCCACCAATCCATTTCTCTTTAAAACGTGGGTTAGTTTTTGTCTAATTCTTTCAGAAACGTAAAAAGATATCGAATTTCCCCGCTGTGTATAACAACAAGTTCAGTTACACTTCATAAAACAAATGTAATTCTTTGCAATTATGGTACATAAGTATGATGTAATTAGAATTCAAACAATATCTTACAAATATTATAATAACAATATATATCTTGTCCATACCAATCAATAGTCGATTCATTATAAGGTTTATACAATTTTAACATTTTTGGGCAGGCGTCGGCGTCTACTTTTCCAACTGAATTGCTCAACACTGCTACGCAACTACTACTACCGCTGTCGTTTGACACGTTACATTCGAATATGGTGTTTTGAAACTCTTGGCGCATTCCAGAAACTTGCAAGCACAACAAGTCTTTCGAGTTATTGATCCTCTTTAAATATAATTCATGTTTCCATATCCCGACACTACCTCCTCTACGTTTCAGGCATCTATCTAACCGTGCTGCTAGACCATTTTTCTTGTATCGTACTTTCCTTGGCGGTTTTTGGTATAAAAAGACAGGCAACGTTGATGAGGAAGGGCCTGCAACATCAACACTAGAATTTGCCGGTAAATCTGCGTTATTTTGTTCCTCGTTCTGGCTAAATAAAACTGCGGGGGTGGAATCTCGTGAGCTCGAATTTTGTGAAATTCTTAGTTGCCGGCTGTCCGGAGAAGTATTGGGTGTTTCCACATCTTCAATATGTACATCCTCTTTGTGAAATGGTGAACAAGTATCGCTCGAATACTGTGATATATTTGGCATTTCGTCATCACAGCTGTCATACGTGTTGCTTAACGATTCCTTTTTATTATAGTTCGTAAAAGTACTAAATTGGCTTATCGATAATGGATCTTCCTGTTCGGAACTATCAGAAGAAGAAAACATAGATATATTAAGACGATTATCACGATTACGTTCAACATCTTTTCTAATAAACGGCCTAAATTTATCTCTAAAGGCACGCGAATTGACCCGCTTCTTCCAGTTTCTTAAGTTAGAATTGTTACCTATTATTGGCGATTTATGTCGTTCATCGTCATCCTCTCTAGCATTTAATGTTGGTGAACGTTCTTCCGGAACACTTTTTCTTCCAATGATGGGCGAAAGATCTGGTTTATATTCACATTCAGTAGGTATTATTTCACTTATTGCAGGCTTAATTTTACTTCTTTTAATTCTTCTTTTATTACTACTGTAGTTGGAATTAACTGTGTTATCAGCATCTGAACTTGAACTGCTCCACGAAATATCGATGTCGTTCGTTTTTATTCTATTCAGTACTTTTAACGGAATAGGTTTTGGCCAATAACCGCGTTTTTTACTAATCATGTTGTTAAAATAAAAATTAATCTATTTAAACAGGATTTAAAAAATGTCAACATTCAACTAAATTAATGAGGTTAAACAAGTGGATGTCAAAAAACAGCATAGCCATCCCATGGATAGGTACACATATTAAATATACCTACATTACTACCAACCTTGGTATATGTAAGTTCGTAAAAAAAAATCAGCGTGGTGTATTATTGGTACCGTAATATATTCGGTGAGATACGTACAGTTACTGATAAAAGTAATGGCTCCCCCTACCAAGCAAAAAATATCAAACCTACATTCATTCAAGTTATTATTAGATAACAGAATTAACGACATCTAAAGATACATGCTTTTCCTATTTCAAATCTATACAATTTTAGTAAGGTTATATTAGGCCATATTATGAGACACCGTCCTAATTTATGAGTATTTATGAGACAAAAAATGAAATATCTAAATTTAAACTGCAAAGCAATATTTATCACATCTAATTTAAAAATATTTTGAAACAAATGATTGAACTTGTACTTAAATGCAAAACTTGCACTTAAATAGGCGTAAATATGAGACAACAAGATTAATATGCTTTTAAATGGCAATTTAAAAGCATAATTATTACATTGTTAAGGGTCATAGTTTGTAGTGTAGTTGTAAGTGTATCATAATATCTTCACTACTAATTGAAATGTCCGCAAATTAAATGCGAATTTTTTAGCGAGGAATTTCCATTTACTAAATAAAGGCTATACTTTGAAGCATATTAATTTCTCTAAAAGAGAGTACTGCTTTGATAAATTTCTTTAGAATAATTAAATTCACTTTAAAGCAAAGCCTTTATTTACAAAATCAACATTCCCCAATAAAAAATCGCATTTAAATTGCCAAAGATGGTTCATACATACATAGTTTGGTATGAGACCCGCAATATAGAAGTATTATATACCGGGTGTTCCAACAAGGGTAACGAGGTACGGTATTAGGGAAACGGATGTACCTAGAAATTTGAAACAAAAAAATGTGGAGTAAATCGGCTAAGAGGAAATGCTGAAAATTATTTTTGACTTTCTGAAATGCCCTTCAAGGGTCGTAATTGCCATCCTGAATTTTAAACCCTGTTTTCTGCAAAATTTTCTTATATTAATGATAATCATAGTGAATACTATTTTAAAGCTGAGACAAATTCAAATATTTTTTGTTAAATGCTTTTTGCTGTATCTCTGAAAAGAAAGTGGTGGGGGGCGCTAGAATATTTTCGGAAATAAATGTCGATCGACGTAGGATAAATTCCTGCATAGAAAATGACGGAAAGCACTTTGAACATTTATAAACACTTTTTGATTTTCCTTTCAATCAACCTTGTTGTGTTTTATCGTTCTCAAGTTGTTAGTTTCATAGATTCTATAATTTATTATTATTTTATAAGCATTGCGGCTCGTTGGACTTTAAGTTAGTTTCCTTACTGTTCCCACACTTTATATTTTATAATTGTTTTGGCCTGTTGGCTTTCGAAGGTGTTGTAAAAAAAAGTAACAAAGATAAATAACAAAATTTTATTTCGATTTAAAATATCGTTTGGCATCCCAAATAGTAAATTAGCATTTTATTTAGTAAATTAGGAATAACTAAACATTAATAACACACCTTAAAGTGGAAATGCTTCCCAAAATGTAATTTTTTTTTAGTATAAATTTCTTTATTCATATCTTAGGTTAGGATAAAGATATTGAGATGCGGTTTTCACTGGTGTGTTAGGCTCTTGATTGACTATGTAATGACGTAAAAAAAGTGATATCATTGCATTTAATTTTTTTGCGATTATGTCAAAAAAACACCATGTAGCGGCAAAGTAAGCAAACAATCACCTCACTCACAGTTCAATTGATAGTCTAGGAAACTCCCTTTTTGACGACTCCAAGTTTATTAAGATACGTTAAGCCTTTTTTAGAGTTATCGACATTTATTTCCGAAAATATTCTAGCGCCCCCACCACTTTCTTTTCAGAGATACAGCAAAAAGCATTTAACAAAAAATATTTGAATTTGTCTCATCTTTAAAATAGTATTCACTATGACTATCATTAATATAAGAAAATTTTGCATAAAACGGGGTTTAAAATTCAGGATGGCAATTACGCCCCCTGGAGGCGATTTCAGAAACTCGAAAATAATTTTCAGCATTTCCTCTTAGCCGATTTACTCCACATTTTTTTGTTTCAAATTTCTAGGTACATCCGTTTCCCTAATATCGTACCTCGTTACCCTTGTTGGGACACCCGGTATATGGAAGTAACTTAACATTTTGTCATAGATCTCATTAAATATTTTCCTTTTACTTGAATTGTTGTGTTTATTTATTAAACCTATCTGCATATATTTCACATTCCTAATAATACAAAAAGAAACATAAAATATGAAAACACTTTAAACCTCTATAAACAAGGCGATAAGAAGTGCATACCTACATTTGGTGTGGATACGATAGATACCTACATATGTGGTAAAGCAACTGCTATGCGGTTTTCGTAATGTTTCTGTATTTTAATAAATCTATCATACCTATACTTACATAGGTAAGTTTAAATTAAATTCAAAGAAAACTTTATACTATCAAAATATGTGTTGTATGTACTTTTAATAATTAATTAAGAAGAGAGAAAAACAACGTATAGGTATACCTATATGTAAAACTATTATAGGTTGTACTTACATTGTACTCATATATCAGATTGGTTATTTCGTCGGTATGTACCTATGTATATACGCACACATAAGAAATATTGATTTTTATGTGTTTGCATATTGCGCGTGTGTTTGTCAAAGCACCTGATACAGATGTTGCATTTACGAAAAGATGAATAAACAAAGAAGACTGTGTCTATACATTTCTTTTAATCTATTTTTTAAATACAATTACAGATGGTGTTTTTATAATTTTATAGAATTACATATAAGTATATGTAGGTATTAATAAATATTTTTTAATATTTGAATTTGAAAAACAGCTGGATCTATATTAATAAAGAACTTTGCTTATTTATTATTCGCGATGACAAACAATAAACAATACCTATAATACTCATTTTGTGTGTTAATACTATAGGCGAAGCGGTTTATAATAAAAAATACTTTTAGTTGGAAATATATTCTGAAAATCACATTAAGGATATACAAGGAGTAATCAATAATTTTGTACAAATTTCAAATTATTGGTCTTTTGTTTAATATTTAACGATTATTTAGTGCGCACACGTAGATGATAATCTTTATTAAGCTATATTTTTATCTTTAAAAAGAGCACGAGAAATAATTTATTGATAACAATATACATAAGCACCTAATATTTGGTAGGTATTATAATGAAACAACAGTATTAATGAAAGTAGCTTCAATCATTTGAAGTGTAATACTCTACTGTCAATACCTATACATGTCAATTTATTCGATCACTGTAATGTGTTAAAGAGGAATACATATAATTAATTAATAATTTAGTCCCAGATCGCCCTCTACCTAAAGTGAGAATCAAAAGAGAGCTCAGCATTGCGAACGACTAGAGACCCAACTACATCTGCAGACCACCCCTAGAAGCAACAAATAGGGAAACACAATCCCTATTCTACCTACTACATATCACAAGGGTCATGATGCGGACCCACCCAGAGATTACAGGGCTAAGGATAGAAAAATCCAACCGTAGGAAAGAGAAGTGGATCATCGTCGCCAATAACTTAGTCGCTCTAAATGTTCTGTATACTACAACCTATAGTCGACAAGCCCCACCACTAGTAAGCCGCGCCTCTCCGAGCGCATATGAACGTAAGAATGCAGCGTTAGAAAAGATAGGACCTCATTTCGCGGCTTGTGATTGGTATGTAAAATACTGTGCTTAGACGTATGAAATTTGAAGGCTTATAGTTATCGTCATCAAATAGGTTAAAAGCGATACATCAAGTTTGTTTATGCTCTTTTGTTCGTATGTATTTGCTCGAAGGATTCTCAAAAAATCCTTCAGGAAAACATACAAGTCTATTTGAAACGTCAATTAACAGGACCTTGATTGGACAATATATCGGTTGCCAAATACCGTTTGAAGAAAGTTACTTTTAATATGGGCTTTACGAGCAGGCCCCATTGTGCTGGTAATTCGTACAAATAATCCATAAATTCAGGTTGTAGGAAATGTAAAAATATGTCGGCAGTTAACGAACCTTGATAAAAAAAAGGTTCAAGTACATACATATCTACTACAATTCCCAACCATACGTTTACAGAAAATCCCTCCTGAAATCGTGTTTGTCGAATTTGAGCCTTTTATTCCATCATCAGCTCAAAATTAGCTATCTTTTCATTATAATATTAATTTATGATGGTTTTATAAATTATTTATTTTATTTTCTTGACAAATAATATATGTCACATGTACTCTACGATTATTATTATATTTCACCAATTATTAACTTATTTCCTCTTATACATAGTTTAGTAGTTAGCTAGTCAAATTTGTTGCAGCTAGACGATTCTTTTCAATTGAAAACTTTCATAGATAAAATAAATATACTTCATAGCACTAAACTATAGCTTCATTAGACCTAACCTCACTGATGTATACTAACATTCCGACAGATCTGGCTATTAAGTACGTCCATAAAAAGACATTGAAATGACAAGACAAGATTATACTCTATCTATCTACTATAGATACCACAAAACGATTTCATTCCAATCTAAATTTCAAACTAATATTCTATATAAAAGCTATGTTGATGACTGTATAATAGGCATAACATCAGAAAACAGAATCAAAGATATTTTAGAAGCCTTTAACAATTTAACAATCGAAAACGAAAACAATAACCAAATTAACTTTCTATAGATTTAACATTAAAATCCGACAAGAAAACAGAATTTTAACAAAAATGTACACTCGTGGCCAGATAAATGTTTCCAACGTACAACCACATTTTTACAGTGTACGGATATGCTAGCCAGCATACGATATTAAAGCGTGCCGCTGTTGTTTACATTATGGGAGCGGTCTTGCGTATAAGAAGGTTATTGAAAACACTACTTCGATAAAAAACTACAAAGAAATGCTGTGTAGCGACTATTTTCTTGTATGTTAATAAACATATTGCAGCAACTATGGATTGTCAATTGTGATATAAATCTTATTTTGATATGCATCTGTATGATTATTATTCAAGTTTCTAAAGATGTATGTCGAGTTATTGCGGTGTCGCTTGCATTCATATTATTTACATTCCTATTTGCTACACCCCTCAATGTTACCAGATTATTTGACTAAGATTTCGCATTCGAAGCTCTTACGATATTGATATATTTTTAGAACTGTACCGCCGTAAAGAGAACCGGCCGAAAAAAGAATAGGTAGAAACATATATAGTTGTTTTTTTAAATAATTTATAGTAATGATAGGTATTCGTAATAATTGTGTTCGAAATTTGTATAACATATTTCAAGCATCTCAATGAGTTCGCAGAAAGAAAAGTAATATATGTACCTATATATACAAGTTAAAATATAAGAAAAACTATAATTCCGCAAAAGAACTTTGGTGCATTAAAAGAAAAGAAATACAGAAGTATACATACAACTCTTAACCAAAACAATACATGCATTATATTATAGATATTTATATTTTCGCTTATTTATAACTCCGCTTCATGCTATATATCAAATATTCTGACCGCAAATTCTAGATAAATATCCCTTTGTATCAGAGCCGCGTATTTTTCTTACACTTTCCCTTGTAAAACATTTATTGCATGTAAAACTGATATGAATACATTTATATTATATTATACATATGTATATAATAGGTATACATATTATAATATCGTACTTAATTTCTATCGAGTCACATAAATCACAGCAGCCAGAAAATATATCCATCTATCTTTCAAACAAACAGATGTTTGTCGGCATTTACGAACAACCTATGCATTATCCTTAATATGTTGTCAATAAACTTCCGTTCGCACATGTCGCAGCCGACTACACTGTTAACGTTGAAAATATATTAATTTTCGGTTTCAGGTCGGAAAGTTTTATCTGGCCACGAGTGTACATACCTACCATAAACCCACAGCATCTAACAGATATTTAAATTTTAATTCTTGCCAACACATTTCTGTGAAAAAAAACTGTTGTTACATCATTATTTGACCGTGCTATTAAATGAATAAGCCCAATATTTTACATACAAAAGATATCTTGCAGTTAAAGAAGTAGGTACTCAATCTCTTTCATTAACAACATTTATAAAAAAGATTGCATAAAACCCCCCTAAAGAAAATAACCATCCTTCTCTTAAATATGTTGCGCTCCCGTATGTTAATATGTATCTACCTTGTCTGAAAAAGTAAAAAAAAAGCCCATAAAAATCAAACTATACAACAAACACATGTGATTTATTGTATGTAAAATTCTCTGTAATAATATAGTATAGTACCTATACATAAGTATACATATAGCACAAATTATGCAACATCTTTCTGATCGCCACAAATTTTCAAACAATGTGACTACGCTTAAAAAGCATACTAATACACAGAATCATTCTTTTAATTTTAATGGAACTAAAATTCTGAACATAGAACACCGTTATAATGCCTAGAATGGTGCTAGAAATGCTGCTGCAAATTAAAAAACACAAAAATTATGTTAACGATATTAGACAATATAAGATATTGCAAATCTTTCAAATGTGTGTTTTCCATTTTTCTCAATATAAAAATGAAATAATATGAAATTTATAATTTTCTATTGAATTAACCATGTACGTATACCTACTACATATTTTCATATAGCAACATAATAATTTTTTTTATATGACGTACAAAAAATATGTAAAAAGTACATTTCAAGATTAACGTTTTCTTCACTATTTTAAAATTATAACAATATCACACGTTCACAATGACATATAATTAAAAAAAAATTAAATAGTTCCAATATGTACTTTTTTTACACAAACGCTGAAATGTGCGAAATGAAATGAACATTTGTTTCATTTTATAATTTTTTTTAATTATGCAATTATAAAGATAACGTTTGCTTTTCTTACTTGTTCTAACGTTTTAGCAAAATTTTTATTTCAAAAAATTGACCATGTTTTTCAACATAAAAGTTGATTTTTCTCGAAAACGGTCAACTTTAGAGCTCATGATCAACAGTACCTTTTTTATGTAAAAAAAATGGCGGTTCAAATGAGCGTCTCAAAACCGTACTTCTTCAAAATCTTCACCAATTATGACTTAAATTTTTTTTTCTCGTCCACAACTTAGCTTATTATGAGTAGTAAATGCTTACAAAAACTGTTTTCTTTACGATAAACGGTTCCGGAGATATTTGCAAAAAACGAATGTTTTAAATTAAATTTCAGCACCCTGTATCTCGAAAACGGTGCATTTTAGAGCGTAAGTTGATAGAAACTTTTTTTCAAATTTTTTGACAAGCTATCACATCCTGAAGTCCTGCGAATATATTATGAAATACCCTGTATAATTCCATTCCCAATCGTGATAATTGTAACTTGAAGTTCGGAATTAAGCATATATAGAAATTGTTTTAAAATGTTGTTTAATCTTTATTTACAGTTTCAGATGAAACATATTTTTAGCAATATAGGTATTGATTTATTTAATAAAATACAAAACGTTCTAAAAGAAAAGTGAAAAAGCACTTAATTTCCGGTTAAATTGATTTTACGAGTTTGTACTCGTAAAATACTTGAATTATGTAGCTGCAACACTTCCATGTATAGAATATTTTCACTGATCCTGAATTTACAATCACCCTGTATAGTTCAAAATTTTACCAACTTTTCCCGACATTTTGCTCGACGACGCATTCTTAATCGAACTAAAATTATAATTAATAATGATGCATGGATGTTTTATTATAAATTAATTATATAAAATCAATTAATTAAATTAATTAAGAATATAGAAACTAGAATCATACAAATTTGCACGTCTGTAAACAGAAAAACCCACGTAACAGAAATTTATTAATGGTATTCTTGTTTTTCTTTCTGTATATATTACATAACAAGTGAATGCAGGCCAGCTTTTTTTCTTAGAAATACACTCTTTGTTCACAACTGTAATCGGTGTGCTTTGAGGATTAAGCCGAACACATATGTTATTTGGTGGTGAATTCGTTTTCTTTATCTTTCCAAATAGAAAATAGTTTTGATATGCAACGTTAGACGTTCATTTTATTTTAATATAACATTAGAAAAAAAATGAGATTTTTATAGGGAGTATACCTACCTATTATGAATTCTAAACTTATTTTCATCGCATTCAGTCTATCGTGTGATATCGCCCGCAGTTTACAGTAGTAGACGCAAGTATTAGGTTAGGACGGAGATATTTAATCGCTTTAGTTTGGTGTAGGTACTTTAAAAAGTGTTAGGTACTCCAAAATGAACTACAGTGAAATGATTAACAGAATACAGAAATATCAAGCGACTACAAATTATCGCCTCATATATGGAATAACCCACAGAAGTTGGGAAATGGACGGTTGGTCGCACAGTGTCCCACTGGAAAAATCCCAAATATTTGTCTCTGGCATTCCTCGCGATGCACTTGAAGACGAACTAATTCCTTTTTTTACAACCATAGGAGTTGTTCTAAAATTTAAATTACTAACAATAAAAAACAGTTTATATAATAGTGGATGTGCTGTGGTCACTTATTGCCATAGCAGAGTAGCAGAAGTTGCTAGTAAGGCGTTGAGTGACACGCATTTTAACGGTATTATATTAACAATGGAAAAAGTAAGTGACAATTGCCGACTCTACCTGGGAGGTATCCCGGAAACGAAGAGCAAAGATGAAGTGTGGAAAACACTAATACATTGCGGTATAACGGGTATTGTGGATGTTATAATGTACAAGTCCTACCGTAAAAATTGTTTAAATAGAGGATACGTTTTCGTCGAGTTCCGTACGTACGTGGAAGCTGCACAAACTAGACTGTTGCACAAGAATTTGATTTTGTGGGGTCAGAAAATGGTGATAGAATGGTCCGTACCACTTCCGGCGATCAACGATGATATCATGTCTAAGGTAAATTATGGTCTTTTTCTATAAACCTATACTTTACATAGAAAATACCTGGGCAAGATGTAAGGCAAGGTTGTTTCTTTTCACTCTAAACAGTCATATATGTAATTACTTTTTATAATAAATTAGTTTTTGTACGGCATTATCCATCTCACATCATTTTCATTTAATTAAACATTCTAAATTGGCATGAATACTCAATAAACATATTGGAAAGTACAGGTTTTACTTGTAGGTTATGTTTCGCTAGTGTTTTGACATTTCGGCGAGGATTTTCAGTTGATATCCAGTCAGAATTACGAAATATCGAGCGGCAATTTTAAAAACTTCGTTCATGAATATAAAAATAATAATCATTTTTATTTTGCAGTATCTTTTATAGAATTATTTGATAGATTTCAGCAATTAAAAAACATATCTCCTCTTGCATTTTATTAAATTCAATGCAAATACGTTATATAAAATAGGAACGTATCTAAAGAATTAGCTTAGTTTTAATTGCAATTAATACCATTTAAGAGACGTTTGATAATATTGAAAATATCTTCAAATTTAGTCAAAATAGTATCTAAATATTCATAATTGTCTTCTTAACATTAAATTACAAATTTAATTATTGTGTACGACGCGTAAATAATTATTTTAAAAATAAATTTTATGCATTAACATCAAATTTCACTGTGTACATTTAACAAAACACAAAAGAAGATATGTTTTTTAGTCACTGAAATATACAGGGTGTAACAATAGTGCGATATTCTTCCATATCTCCTTTGTTATGCAAAGTACATCAAATATTTAAATACGAAAGTTGTTTAGTTTTATGAAATTTATATTGTAAAATTATTCTACGATATACAGGGTGTTTAGTTTGCCGGTAACCACCAGTAACTTAACATTTTTAAATGCAACACCCTATATATGATGACATTTTTGAATTGCCTGGGGAATTTTAAGACAACTTTATACAAGATAATATTCAGTTATTTTCATTAGTTTGCAAGATATTTACATTTAGCTATCTTCAGAAGTATGCCATTATTTCGGTAACGGAAAAATGTAACATTATAAAACTTAACATAACGTTAGAAGCATCTTCTGTGATGATAATAAACAAATGTAGACTTGAATACGGTATACATTAATAATATAATAATAATAATAATAATACGGTATATATTAAAACCATTAATTTTAACTACATACATGCTTTATTCATACTGATAGGTAATAAAATTCCGCTTTCAACTAACCTGTAAAAATATAGTGTTTCAATTTGAAAAAATGGAGATTTTCGCAATTCAATTGTTTCAAAAAGACACTGATTTCTAGAACACTCTGTATACCGTATTTAAGTCTACATTTGTTTATTATCATCACAGAAGATACTTCTAACGTTGTGTTAAGTTTTATAATGTTCCTTTTTTTCCGTTACCGAAATAATAGCATACTTCTGAAGATAGCTAAATGTCAAAATTTTCAATCAAATCTAAATATCTTGCAAACTAATGAAAATAACTGAATATTATCTTGTATAAAGTTGTCTTAAAATTCCCCAGGCAATTCAAAAATGTCATCATATATAGGGTGTTGCATTTAAAAATGTTAAGTTACTGGTGGTTACGGGCAAACTAAACACCCTGTATATCGTAGAATAATTTTACAATATAAATTTCATAAAACTAAACAACTTTCGTATATAAATATTTGCTGTATTTTGCATAACAAAGGAGATATGGAAGAATATCGCACTATTGTTACACACTGTATATTACTTATTAGTTGTATTAAGAGATACTGTAAAATAAAAAATGATTATTTTTATATTCCTCAACCAAGTTTTATAAAATTACCTCTCCATATTTTGTAATTCTGACTGGATATTACTGAAAATCCTCGCAGAAATGTCAAAATACCAGCGAAACATAACCTAGAAATAACACTTTTTAGAACGATTTTTAGGTATCTTAGACTGATCTCCGCAAGAAACGGGGGGCCGTTTTGGACTCAGTAAAACCTGTACTTTCCGTTAAATTGCCTATAAACTGCCAATTCAGTGGTCGACATTCGGAAGTTTAGCCGAAAATAGAAATGAATGAAAATGTGGGTTGTCCAAAAAAAGAAACTGTAAACATAGTAGGGTTGGACGCAGAATGAAATATTTTACAACTTTGCTAAAGCATTCCCTCTATCTAAGTTCAACATTTTACGCGAAAATGCACTATTACAGTAAAAAGTGAGTAAATTTATGCATCACTTCAGATTTACTCTATTAAAAAAAAAACAAAAAATCCAAAAATAATCCAAGTTTTATTACCATTGTGTTCTTATGTAGGTATAATATCTGAATATCTCTATCTATTCTGCAATACTTCTTTGATTGTAGTAGGTTTATTTCTACAAATGCTGAAACATCTTTACATTATTATTTGTTATAAAATCGTATTGAATGCGAATATTTTTGTAGGCGATTCAGGTAATTGTTAAAAACACAAGAAAATTAAACAGATTGTTTGGCAATAAAACATTGGCAACAACATTTTTCTTCTTGGTTGTTTTTCCCGTGGGTATTCACAAAACTGCAACAATAAAATATTTCTTGAGGAGTGAACATTTAGAACATTCTTTTTATTGTATTTTGTAATTTGTGATGTGAAGTGACATCTAAATTTACCCACTTGTTACTGTAATACTGCGTTTTTAACCTATAGCAAAGCTATAGCAAAGTTGTAGAATATTTAACTCTGCGTTTTACTGATTAATAATATACCGGGTGTTCCATTTGAATTAACGGAGATTTTTCATATTTTTCTTCGTCAAATTCGACATTTTCTGGGCACCCGTTATACAGTAGGCAAGTTTCTAACATAGTGTTTTGAAGAACCATTATTGCCTAACATTTTTGATCAAAAAATAATTTTTCTATTAATTAGAGTAACCACAAAATTTAAATACATATTATGATTGACGAAAATTTAAGTAAGCCAAATATCTCAAAGACCGTCAGTTTTTTCATATGCATGAATACCATGCATAAAGTTCCTTTTATTTCTCTAGTGCGTCCAAGTACCATATCTCCCCTTGTAAATATTTTTTCTGAAAAACCATTATGCGGACGTTACTTGAATTGATATGGCACATGTTCTAAAATTACTTTCACTTATACAGGGTGTTCCATTTTCACTGAACAAAATACAACTTTATTATTTTAAATACAATGGTATAAGTTTTTTCAATGCAATCGATTCTACGCATTATTTGCAAATATTATGTATTAGGGTTCCCTATACCTAAATTCTACTGTTATTTACAATTTTCCGTAAGATACCAAACTTCTGCAAACGAATATAGAGGGTCATAGATACTGAGAACTGTCATAACTTTCAACAAAATTTATACAGGGTGTGCAGAAATTAGCAACCGATTCAGATATCTTCAAACATTAACAATTCTCTTTTTTTTGAATGGCACATAGGCAGGGACCAGGGGTCAAGTGGTGCCTCAATTGAAAGGAAATTAAATTCTCTTTGCAACGATTCCATATTTGTTAGACTTCACTCAAACCACGGACAATTCTTTTTTTATAAAAAGATCCAGAAATAAAAGAAATTTTTGCTGCTTGCGTTTATTTTGTGTTTTCAAATGTAAAATATACATGTGTCCCTCTAGACAACAACTTTAACACCCTGTATAATGATATTTTTAAATAGCTAAGGCCTGATTTCATAATAATAAACATATTTTTCTTTGGATCGATATTCAAGCCCAATCCTTATCGCCAAAATTAAATACAACAAAAAAGAATTCGAAAGTGTAGTAGCAGCGTGACGTCGGAACAGCACTACATTTTTCTTTATGTCATTGATTATTAGACATATTAGCTGCTATCTTTTACGGTTCTCGAGTTATTAGAGATTTCCTGATGAATGAATGATGTATTTGTACTATAAATACGCATAGTTGATATCTGTCAAGTAAAATGGCAAATGAAATACATTACAGAAAAGAAACGATATTTTATATTTATTTTCCATTCATGAAGAATTCTGTAGTAGAATTGTAAGTAGCACAAATCGAGTATACGATGACAGATTATATTACATTCTCCATGAATTGAAAATAAATCTAAAATGTCATTTCTTTTCTGTAACATTTCATTTGATATTTATTTGCTTGACAGATATATTCTCTGCGTATTTATAGTACAAATGCAGTATCAATTATTTTGTCATTCAACGATTACTTGATTTTAAGTGCATTAAACAGCATATTTTTCGGACTTTCACCAGAAAAGTACTTATAACTCGGAAACCGTAAAAAATACAAGCTAACATGTCTAAGAAGGGATGATAGAGAATTATTAAGTGTATTCAAAAATGCAATAATATATAGGGCGTTCCATTTAAAAAAAGTGACTTTTATCGACGTAAATTTGGTCGAAATGAACGTTAATTTTGGACGACCCTGTATAAATTATCGTAAATTTTAGCGAAGATATCTTTGATTAAAGAACATGAACGGGCTTCTGGGGCCCCCGCGATATACGCAGGGTCGGCCCCAACCGATCATACTACAGTAGACACCGCTTAGAATCACGTTGGTACAGAATATTTATGAGTCAAATAAGCGGCCTGCAGGGAAACTATACTATAAAGTACTACTTACATACATATATGAAGTCCGTGAAGTAATTTACATGAATGAATAATGATTATACTTGATTAAAATATTATTTAATTGTGGTTTGACTACTGGTTATCCCTTATAAAACAATCTAAATTCTTCTGTAGATGCTCTTCTCAGTCCCAAGTTTCTTCTCAAGAGTAGCAGAACTGCACGAATTTCCTTTGATGTTGGAACCGCGCTATTCTCAAGATTATCGTTCGTCTCCTCTAGATTTTCACCATCTTGCAACTGCTGTTTCTCCAAAAAACTTTCCGCTATAGTTTCTTCGGAATCAT
This sequence comes from Holotrichia oblita, assembly GCA_023690525.1. Classification (NCBI taxonomy): domain Eukaryota; kingdom Metazoa; phylum Arthropoda; class Insecta; order Coleoptera; family Scarabaeidae; genus Holotrichia; species Holotrichia oblita. The sequence continues at coordinate 9,885,961 of CM043024.1, read as the reverse complement.
TTTCAACTGCCGGCACAGCATCATCAAGAAGTTGATGATTTCGATGTTGATGACATAGAAGCAGACCATGGATAATATCTACTAGTAAAAAGTGATACCAAGATCCCCGCCTAAAGATTCTTTGTCTCCTAGAGCTCGAACCAAACACTCTTTTTCGTGAAGAAAATGTATCATGCATCTGTCGGACATACTATAGATATCGTCCCAAAAAACATTCCTTGGACAGTATTTTAGACGTAGTAGCTTTCCTCATAGTTGTGGAGATTATGTATGAGGGCAGTGGCACTGCTGACTTTAGTCACCGCGACCTGCATGGACCTATTGTAACATTGCCCTTGTAGTTGTTAGACTAGTTGGAGGCTTTTGATGAACCTTTTCAATTGACCAGTAGCGACAATTATGTCTGTTCCCAGTGTCGTTGAGACAAAACGTTGCCTCATCTGAAAAAATGATGTGATCTAAAACATTAGGCTGCTGCTCGATCAATTCCATCATTGTTTCGCAAAAATGTAGTCTACGATCTGGATCATCTTCAGTTAACTCATGGACGAGATACATTTTATAGACTTTCATTCTTGCTGATTTAAGAATCTTATGAGCAGATTTTTGAGAGATCTCATGAATCTGACCTAATTCTGTTGTGGACACGTGATGATTTTCTTCCACTGTAAGTAACACATTCAAACTAGTTTCTTCATCTGTTGCTGTTAACGGACGTCCCCTTTTATAGGTAAATCCTTCACCTGACGAAAGACTTCAAACTTTTGAATTGTTCGGCATACCGTACTTTTACTAATGCGACGATCCGGATAAACAGTATTAAACAAAATACGAACCTCTTCAAATAAAAAACGTTGACGATCACCGTACCCACGCGGCATCATTAATATCTCAATTCGTTCTGATTCAGTAAGTTTTACTGCCATTTTCAAATGTGTCAACAATGTCTAAAATAAGTAAATTTATAGCGATGCAAAAGTTAAAACGCTTTTAAAACTGTCAAATGTGACGACAAAAAGAATGCAAACACTAAACAACAACTTTTTTCAAAGGTACCTTGTATTTTCTGTATTAGGACACTTTTTAATTTTTTAACTGTTTTCTTGTGAATAAAAATAAACATCTTAATACTTCCTGAACGTTATTTTTTTATTTTGCATTCGAAATTGTTAAAAAAATCTGGGGTTCCGCTTAAAAAAAAAGTTGGACGTATCGCCGATTAAACCGGAAGTGAAAAAAATATAAGCTGTATCGCATAAAATGCATTTACATATATGAACTATACCCCCATACCAAATTTCAGAAATCATAATTTTCAAATAACAAAGTTATTCGACCGTTCCGGGACTTTTTACTAACGCTGTATATAAAAGACAGACATAATATTTTTCATAAACTTACACTAGAAAATGGAGAACTTTTAATGGTCCATATTTGTGCACTAATGTATTGTTATATTACCTTTTACACATACTTTTAATTGTTTTTCAGGTTAAAATATTATTTATAAGAAATATTAAAGTTACTATGCCAGAAGAAAGTTTTGAGTTGCTCATTAAGGATAGCATAGGAAATATCCAACTGGAAAAGGTTTACAAGTTTAAGGATTATGCGTTTATACATTTCCTAACTAGGAATGACGCGCAACATGCATTGGAGTTATTACAAGGTAATAATCGTAGCTTAATTAATTGATTATAGAAAATATATAAAAAAATCAAAGAAATGCCTATAATAGGCGCTCATGCTATATTGTTGGAATTCACCTTGCGGGCGAATGCAATTAAAATAGTTTAAACATTAGAAGCGGACCACGTGGTTTCGACCTTCCAGGTCTCATCAGCGCTACTCCGAATGCAAGATCTAATTTCACCGCCTTTATTGTAATTCGATTTTAATTTTATTTCTCTTTATATGTTATTGATATTCCCTATGGTGCGTTGGACGTTGTTATATAGCGTTTTTAGATTCTATGTCGTAAATTAGAATTACTTTGTTGATAATTCCCTATATCTATCTACTGCCAATTCAACTTATTTGTATAATAATTCCGACAATGGACTAATTCCAACCGCATTCCCTCTAGCGAGCAAGGTGGAAAGTAGCACACCCCAAGGCACTACACAACACAAGTCGGTACAACAGATATCGATCTAGCTCGGACAATTCGTACATTGTCATTCCCGCTAGACGTCTTGATCTGCTAGCAGTCAATGATGAATAAGATCTTGCATTCTGAGTTGGTGCTGATGAGAGCTGCAAGGTCGAAACCACTTTGTCCGCCTCTAATGCTTGATCTATATTCATTCCATTCGTCCGCAGGGTGAATTCCAACTAGATACCATGAACGCCTATTACAGGCATTTATTTGGTTTTTTATATTGGCATTTCTCGACGACTATGTATATAATTTTTTCGTAAAAATCAAATTTTCTCGAAGTTGGCAATAAGTACATAAATAAAAGAATCTGAAAATGGCAGGTGAATAGAAGGTGTTCCGTTAAAAATGATCCAACTTTGATATATTGTACTTTTTCAAGCCACCTGCTGCTATAGCTAATTGTATATAATTTTAAAATGTACTCCTTATCGCCCTGTATATCTGATTGAAATGTCAAACTGAGTGGTGACTCATCCCGTATATACATATGTATGGTATATAGGTACTTAAAACATATATTTATGAAAACTTTGTTTTAGATAAGTTCAAACATTCGTTTATAGAAATCAGCTGGGCCAGACCTCGACAGTACGCACTAAGGAAGAATGGACACCTGTAAGTATGTACTCGAAGTAGTTATTATCTTGTAATATTTGAAGAACCGTTATGTTCAGTTCTTCTTATATTTAGCCCAGTAGGCATATTCCAAGTATTTCTAGTTTTTCCGGTATTCATTGTATAATTATTATTACACTTTATGTTCATATACTAGTCCAACTACTTTTACATGAATATATATCTCTCGTTGCGTTTTGAATCTCGTACCTATTAGTATTCTCAAATGAAATTATGAAATTAAATAGTAATCCAATATGTCAACGATGTAATAAAATAAGTGTTGAAAATACATAAAAAAAAAACTGTTAGCCAACGCAAGGTCCTAAAATTCTGCCGTTTTTGAGTTGAAAGAATAAATAAAACTAATTGGCATTTAACAATACAACTTATGTATGTACGTACATAATATATTACATACACTTTACCAACTAACTCAAAAAGTTTCTTGAGCGCATGTCGTTAACTGATAAATGGTTGATTAGGAATTTCTTCTTTTGTTTCAGAGAAGAAAAGTTGAACTCAAGCCAGCAGTCTGATACCGCCCCCAAATGTAATGAACAAAACTTATCAAATGAGGATGTAAGTCTTAATTTGTGACTGTACCCGCCATAAAAATTACTTGAATCGGATATTATTTATTTGTTTCAGGATATTTTTACCGCGTCAGAGGAGCAGATCACTAGTTTATTAAGTTACCTAGGATTAGATTAAAAAACACGTTTTTGTGCAAAAAGGGGTAGTTTCATATATGTATGTACGTATCTTTAAAATTTGTGAACTAACTTTGCTTTATACAGGGTGATTGATAATGAAACGGTCATACTTTACAGCATGTTGGCAAAGATCAGCAATCGATACAGGCCAATTTTCCTTATCCAAAAGTCAACCGTTTTCGAGATATTGTGGTGTTTTTTTTTTCGAAGTTCACTATCATCTCTCACTCAAACTTAAAATTTACGAAAATAATGGAGCTTTTTCTCCATTTTTCAGTTTGTCTGCCTAGAGGACATCTCAACACACATTATTTATCGGTGACAATTACGTTAAATATGTTTTTTTCTTTTAATTTGTCCAAGTATATTTAACGTAATTGTCACCGATAAATAATGTGTGTTGAGATGTCTTCTAGCCAGACAAACTGAAAAATTGAGAACAAGTTCCATTTTCGTAAATTTTAAGTTTGAGTGAGAGTAAGTAGTGAACTTCGAGAAAAAAAAAAGCCACGATATTTCGAAAACGGATGACTTTTGGATAAGGCAAGTAGGGCTGTATCTATTGAAGATGATTTATGCTAACACGCTGTAAAGTATGATCGTTTCATTATCAGTCACTCTGTATACATATTTGAAATATATTTTTAGATATGATAGAATCAAGTCTCATGACTATGAACTCATTTGTGATAGTAAGTGCCATTATTTTGTCCGTTTCAGTTCACAAATTTTGAAAGTGATTTGTCGGCAAACTAGAATAAATATTTTGTTGATTTTTGTAGAGGATAATATGATTTAGTTATTTCTTTTGATGAGTTACGTTAATGTTTGTATTGTATTTATTTTCGAGAATATAATTTATTTTTTTTTGTTAAAAGCAATATATAGTTTATGGAAAAGTATAAATGTTCATTTTGAGGAACAAAATAAAGTATAGGTACTTATATTACTATTCGTTTGGTACATTTTTTTCTTTACTTCTTTTGTGACTTCTACATACAGTGAGCTACCATAGTTACGTCAGTTACATAAACATAATTTGTGTAACTTATGTGTCAGTATTAAAACGTTAAATTTGTTTGTAGAACATTATTATAGAATTATTCACAATGTACACAACAGAGGAACAAATTGAATTTTATACGTGGTATTTAGAAGGATCATCGTTACGCCAAGTTGCAGCTCTGTTTAGTGTCCAGTATCCGAATAGACCTATTCCTAGTCATTCAACGATAGCGAATGCAATTAATAAATTGAAAACTTGTGGTTGTATCAATACTATCCACAATAAAAAACGATCTAAAAGACCAAGAGTAATAACAGAAGATTTGAAATTAAACGTTGTTGTGGCTTATGTGGAACCGTTTTAAGGGTGTACTGCTGCTCTACTGGAATCTAATCGTAGACTGCGAGACGAAAGTTATGAAAGAGATAGTAAATGCAGTTTTTCAAAGTGGACGTGCGAAACAAAAATTGTGTTCGCTGACGTGCAGCATATTTTATACGGAGCGCAGAGACGATTGCCAATTGCCCATAATTAATACAAAATAATAATTTTGTGGTATATTTATAGTTTTTTGTAATTTACGGATTTTCTAAAATAAATTTCGTATTTTCTTATATTTTCATTGATATTAAAGCTGATAGTGACGTCTATATTCTAACGGAGTTGTGATTTCGCGCCATCTTGGCTGTTAGGAGATTTTTATGTTGAAACGCCCTCTTAAAACGGAGGAAAAATGCTTCACGATTAATATTATGGTCTGTGACTACCCGATGTCGCTGATAACAATTCAAATAACTAGCTATGCTATACGTAGGCAACCCATTAATCAAGTAGAATCGGAAATCAGAATGTTTACACAATTAATAGATCAATCAGTAGATAATCAAAAAAAATCAAATAAATACAAACTACAGGAAGAACTGAATAACACGAGGATGATCTTTATGTCTGACTTACCTTTTCGGTCCGGGATGTACTACGGTGGTTTGACTTGACAGCTTTTGATGGGAATTCTCGAGGAGAGGGTGTTTGGAAACCGAAGGAGGATCAATTCATTATTTGTAAAGACAGTTCGGGATATATTTTTCTGGTTAGTTTTAAATCTCAAATTCACCTTTTTTTAAAAAAATATTACATATATCTCTTGAGACAACGTTTAAAACTGGTTTTTAGGTTAGAATTCTGAAGTTTAACCTTTAAAAAACTACTGGATCAAAAGTAAGATTAGGAATTTTAGCGGAGCTCAAAAATTGTGCGTCTGTATGATTTCAACGTTAGAAACGTATCTTCTGTTTGTTTCTATGGTAATTAATAAGAAAATCTGCAAATTCAAGGCTGTGATTGGTGGAAATGCGGTGTGATTAAAAAAACAAATGAACATCGTTTTTCCTTTTAAAACACTGGAAAATATTTCGAAAATCTCTTTTTGGATAAGAAAATGAAGTGGAAAAACGAATTCTCCGGATAAAAATAGGTTTATATTCGTAATTTCGCAAATTAAAGATGTTTCCTTTTTTAAATAAAATGTACCTGTCAGCTCTAATGTTAGATAGAAAATTCTCTTTTAAATGGAAATTTGCTGGTGAAAACATGGTGTAAAACGTGTTGCTGAATACCTAAGATCATTCTCAAACCTAGCCTGTTACCTGCGAAATGTTATTCAGCGAGTTCTAGAATCTGATTTTATCGGTGAGTTTTAAAAATGCTAACGGGTTTTTCTTGAATTTTTCCCACTCTTTCACAATATTATTTACAGTTTAATTATACAATCATGATTCTTACTACAAAGGTTTGAGTTTCTGATATACCGGATTTTATGGGCATTGTAATTGGAAATTCCCTCGGAAAGGATGCAAATTTGACATATCAATGTATAAGATTCTTTAGAACGTTTTATAAAGTAAGTGTATTCTTTCTGTATTTTTGACCCAGTGTTTGTGTCGTGTGAGTGGTTGTACGATGAGCTGAATGGTGTCAGACGTCTTAGAACTCCGAGTGCAATGCGAAACTGATCGTCCTTATCGTTTCAGCTTGGAAATCCTAAACTGGACCTTCACCTAAACAGACCATCGCATGTGTCGTAGCTAAGGTATATAGTACTGTACCAGGACAGTATATAAAAAAGGAACGTATCTAATGAATTACCTACCTTAGTTTTAATTGCAATTAATAACATTCAAAAGATGTTGAATCTAATATTAAAAATATCTTCAAATTTAGTCAAAATAGTATCTAAATATTCATAATTTTTGTATGACACGTAAATGTTTTAAAAATAAATTTTATGCATTAAAATCAAAACACTAACGAAACATAACGTAGAAATAACACTTATAAGAACGATTTTTAGGTATCTAGACTGATCTCCGCAAAAAAAGGGGGGCCATTTGGAACACAGTAAAACGTGTACTTTCCATTAAACTGCATATAAATTGTCAATTATTAATATCTCTTGTGGAGAGATACAAAAAGTAGAGAATAAAAAAACGGATGCAATAACAAGAAAAGAAAAGGAACAGGGTTGGACCAAGATTACTAGATTAGTTGCTGATAATAAGATGGAAGTATTGAAGGAATTGACTGACACTGAGCAACGCTTAAAATCTATCTTGAATGTGTCTATCGATGGATTACAAAATAATGTCGACAGTGATCAAGCACCAATATTCATGTGTTGCACTAATAGGATCGCAGGAACCAGAGGCGGATTTATAAACGTGCCGGCGATAGGCTGAACCAAATTGCCGCCTATGGTATTGACTTGAAATTCCTCCGTTGCAAAACTAAAAATAGGTAATAAAATAAGTAATACGAAAATTATACAACCGTGTATAAAAATAAAACTCATATTTGATCTAGAAGTTGTCGCATTTTATGATAAATTTAACGCTAGTAATGATACTGGAAATCACCAGTTTACTTTTATTCCGGTTACAGAGAACGACATTTTTTCGGTTGTACTAATAAGTTTGTATATCCTCCAATTCCGTTGGATGTGATGAAATTAGTAATGAATTTATTACGTTGTGCTGTCTCCACATTTTGCCGTTTATGGCTCACATCTTTAATGCATGTACATATTGTAACCAATTGCTTCCCTTCTGCCTGGATCATTCCACTTCCGAAAAAGAAGTGTCCAAAGGTCACGGAAGACTTGAGACCTATTAGCATTTTTTGTGTATTTATATGTAGGTATATATGTATAGTTGTGCGTATGCCTTGGCATCTGTTACTGACGACATCTTTTCTGCTACTGATGCTGGCAAACTTACTTGTCTTATTCTATTAGATTTCTCACGAGCATTTGACACCGTGAATCATAAACTGCTCAATTATTCTTCGATGCTTCGCTCATTGAAAGCTACTCTACTTATCTCACCGCTCACAGGAAGTAGTTGTTTTGAATACTACCTCTCCCACTCTACCAGTTCGAAGTGGTGTACCTCAGGGATCGGTCCTGGGACCTTTACTGTATTCAAGCACTGTTCGTATCATCTCTACGCTGACGACATTCAAATTTATTATTCCTTCGAACGTGCTGACTTAATTACAGCCACTGGTTTCATAAATGATGGTCTGAAGAATATAATCGACTTCTCTAAGCTACATTTACTAAACTTAAACATAAATAAAACTTCTGTTCTTCTTCTGTTTGGTAGAAAAGTTGATGTTGACTCTGTCTCTCATGAACTTTCAATTGAAGTAGATCGTATACCACTCCGCATAAGCAAGTCCGCTAAAAAATTAGGCGTAATTGTCGACTCAAACTTAAGATTTAAAGATCATGTGAGTATTTGTATTAAGCGAGCGTTTTCCGGTTTAAAAGCTCTGTACTCCCAGAGAGAGTGTCTGGCTACTAATTCCAGAAAGATGTTAAGACTTTGTCAATAGCAAGCGATCTTCATCTAGAATACCTGGTTCGTTGACGCTGGATAATGGTACCTCTTAACAAACCTAAGGATACAGTGCAGGCCTTTGCTGATGTGTTTGCTGATGCTTTTACTGGTGCCGACTCCACCGTAGATGCAGACCTGGATTGTGATATGAACCCTACTGCATTCGACATTGGAGAAATAACCAGTTCTGACGTTATGAAGGGACTTCAACTTCAACAAACTTAAAGCTGATATGACCAGTGGCCATGACGGTCTTCCAGGGTTCCTACTCAGAGATTGTGCGCCAGTGCTTTGTGACCCACTTGTTACACTTTTTAACTTGTCATTTCGCTCTTCAACCTTTCCAACATGCTGGAAGATTAGCAGAATTACGCCGGTTTTTAAGAAAGGAAATCGTTGCGATATCCGTAACTATCGACCCATAAGCATATTGTCAAATTGTGCCAAAGTATTTGAATTTATCTTGCATGATAAGCTATCGAATAGCATTAAGCCGTATCTGTCTATCAATCAACATGGTTTTATCAGCAACCGGTCTACCATTACTAACTTAGTAGAGGTTACTCAATATTTGAGTGAGGCCCTGGATACTCGGCAACAGGTGGATGTTATCTACACGGACTTCAGTAAAGCGTTTGATACAATTGATCACTCACTACTTACTGTAAAGTTACTCTCGATGGGTGCTTCCCCGAAATTTGTTACCTTTTTAAAATCATACTTACATCAACGCAACTGCTATGTATATTACAACGGCTATACTTCTATTTCCTTTACTGCATGTTCTGGAGTACCGCAGGGATCCAATTTGGGACCGTTACTTTTTATTATTTACGATTATCAACGATCTTTTGAATTCATTAGACTGTAGGATACTTGCATATGCCGATGACCTCAAGATTTTTAACAAAATTACTTCTGCATCAGACTGTTTAGACTTGCAAAGAAATCTCACTGCTATCAACGTATGGTGCATTGACAAATGTGCCATTCTGTCATATACTAAGCGTTCTCTGTAACCACTACTTATCAATACTCTATCAACGAAACCGTTATTCCGAGAGTCATGCAGTTCAAAGACCTAGGAGTGCTTTTTGATTCCCAGTTATCTTTCACACAGCACATCACTGATATTAGCTTATCTGCCTCTAAATCTCTAGGTTTCCTTATTCGCTCTTCACGATCCTTTAGTAACCCAGACACAGTTAAAACATTGTATTATTCTTTGGTTCGCACGAAATTGGAATATGCGTCGTTGGTCTGGTACCCTCACTATGTCTATCAGCAGCTGTTAGTGGAAAGAGTTCAGAAACGATTTTTGAAGTACTTATCATATAAATTGGATGGATTTTATCCAGTTCGTGGGTCTGATTACAACAATCTGCTTCTTCGACATGCATTTACGTCATTGGGTCAACGACGAATTGAAGCTAGTGGTAAATTTCTATGTAAACTTGTACACTACCTATAATATTGATTCTCCTTCCCTCCTACAACAAATTGACTTCGCGATTCCCCAATTCAATATTAGAACATCGAACACTTTCTATACGCCTAGAGCGCGCTCTAATGTGTTGACTAAAGCTCCATTGATCCATATGTGTCAAAATGCAAACAAATTATACACTGATATATTCTTAAAATGTTAGTAGTTTCTTTTTTTGCACCGATTAATTGCTTATTAGTTATTTGCTAGTTATTATAATCATTTTAATTTTTATACTGTAAATGATAAACTGTATTACAATACCTATGTACTATGTACTAATTCATAATATTTTTCTTGTAATTTTACCCTGTAAATGGAATTTTCTGTTGGGTAATAAAGATTATTATTATTAAGTGATGCACTGGTCTTGTCTCACTTTAACTACTGCGATATTGTATATGGTCCCTGCTTAGATTACATCAGCGCACAGCGTATTCAAAGGATACAGAATTCATGTACAAGATTTATTTATGGTATCAGAAAATACAGTCACGTTTCTCATAAATTACCCGAGTTGAAGTGGTTAAATATGAGTGATCGCCGCTTATACTGTTTCTACTACAAAGTTATCAGTAGCAAAGTTCCACCGTATTTGTATTTGAGACTTATGTACTTTTCGTAGTGACGTCCACAACATTAATATTAGATTTCCACATTACCTTACTCCGCCCTCTCATCGCACTGCCTTTTATGAGAGATCGTTTTCCTATAACATCACGCACCTGTACAATGATCTACCTGCATACCTCAAGACTTTATCGCACCATTGTTTCAAGTCATGTCTGCGCAAGATGATTCTCAGCTCTGCACTATAGCTTCAATTATGAGTGAGTGTATAAGTCGTAATATATGTATGTATGTATGTATAATATTATTGTTCTTGCTCTACAACAGTTTCAGACGCGCACTTTATTTTTGTTTATCTTTTGTTAATTGGTTGAACTGAAAAACTACTACTACATACTTTGTCTGAGTTCAACCTTTTAACCCCTCACATTTTTTTGCATTTCTATGTTTTTTTTTTCTGTATCACTTGGGTTAATAAATGAATATTATTATTATTATCATACATATATTAATGAAAATGAAAGCGGAAAAAACTTTCGTCTTGGAAAATTTGCCGCCGTAGGCTATAGCCTAGCTAGCCTATTTAGAAATCCGCCATTGGCAGGAACAAATAAATGCAATTGAAGTTGTTGTGGTAAGTGTTGCAACAGTATTAATATGTACATATGTGTATGTTATCATGATGGACACAAAGTTATAATAGAAATATGAATATATGTTAATTTTTCTATTGTTTGCAGGACTCGCGGCAAAGTATTGCTCCTTCAAATGCCAGAGGAACAAGAAAAATAATTTAAGGTTTCTTCTGGAACGAAAGTGGAATTAGTTGCTTTGCAAAGGGAGTATCTGATGGGAAATGAAGAAGAGTACGATAAGATCAAGTTCCAGAAGATTCAATTAGAATTAGAATAAAAGTTTACATGTGTTGCTATTAAAGAAACAATTGGAAGAAAAAAACTGAAAGTGCATGCATGTAACGTATGTATAATAACGTACGATTAATAACTTAATATACGTAAAATTGTTTTATTTTATTAAAATAGGATATTTAACGGAAATAAGAAAAATATGAAAGGCACAACTCAAATTTCTAAACTATATTTACCTACATATAGACTTTTTGATATAATTATTTATTTATTAATATAAAGTACTAAGGTACTTTTTGTACATTTTACTACAAAAGATTGTTCTTACTCGAGCAATATTTAGGTATATAGGATATAACTGGGCAACTATAATAAGCCGTATAGCTGCAGGCCGGAGGGTAGACAGCACTATCTAAAAGAAATTTAAGCGAAAAGAATTATGAATATATTTGACATGAATATGATATGATTTTTGTGTTGCCAACCCGGTGCACTTCAAATGTTAATTTGACAATCTATCTTGACAGAAGGTAAATATCTGTCTAAGAGTATCAACCAATCACAGCAGCCGATTTCCAATTCGATGCTTAGCGAGACCAAGCAACGAAGTGCGAGTTTGCAATGAATTTTACTTGGAATTTCGTACATGCTAGTACTACAAGTATTAGCATTTTCTATAAAGTAGGTACTTTAAAACTAAGAAGAAACTACATTTCAAAGTAGATACTTTTAATTTATCCGGAACTTACTACGAGTATACTAAGTAGCACTCTCGTGAAAATGACTAAAGTATTTACTGCAATTTGAAGTATTTGTTTAACGTTAGCGAAGTTGGTATAATAGCGGCTTCTTGAGAATTCTACAGTTAGTTTTGTTTGAAAATGGATGGAATACGCAGAAGAAAAATATACAGTGCAAGACGACACGTTAATGATGATATTTTGTATCATAAAATGTTCCGCTAACAGAAAATAAGGTATAACTTGTTAATTGTTTTTTATTTCTGTTTTACTTGTAGGTTCAATAGGAAAACGTATTTTACCTAGCTAATACATTTCTGACAGAAGTAAACGAGACTATAGAGGCCGTGCGCTTACACACATTCAGCAAATGGAAGTGTTTTTAAGAAGCTTAGGTATGTTTAAATAGAAAAATAGGAAAAATAAAAGAAAGTACACCAAATATATAATAAAAGACTTAAAAGACTAATTTAACATGTTTCAGCGGACCCTGGATTTCAGCAAGGTGTTAGTGTTGATGTTGGAATTCATCAAACAACTGTGTCAAAAATTATTGATAAAGTCTCACGTGCAATCTGCAGCAAGAAAAAGTATTGGATTAAGTTCCCTACTACAGACGATATGTTTAACATAGCTAAAAATGAGTGGGCAGTACATCATGCAGTACCCAACGTTATTGGTGCAATTGACTGCACTCATGTCCAAATTTTAAAACCTTTTGTACATACATGCGGTGACGAATATATTAATAGAAAAGGAGTTGCCTCAATAAATGTACAAGCCACGTGTGACAGTAGAGAGATGTTTACCAGCGTAGATGCAACATGGCCTGGATCTGTCCACGATTCTAGAATATGGTATAATTCTTCTACCTATCCTATTATGTACTTACAGCAATCAAGAAAGAGTATGTCTTTTGGGTGATTCCGGATATGCTGTAACGCCTTGGATGCTTACACAATTCCAAAATCCGGCAACAATGTTAAAGTATACAGTTCGACTTAAAACTGATAGAATATGTCGATATATCATGTGTGGATTTATTTTACATAATTGTGCCAAGTTTTTGAACGATGCATATGAACATTTTCAAGAAATTGATGTAGAAGAAGAACCAGTAATGTTATATACCAGTTATATGCTGAACCAAATAATGCTGCAATTAGACGCCGAGGTATACATCAGTTTCGTAATGAAATTGAACAGAATTGATGTACCGACAACGTTAAAACAGTAAATCAATAAAAAAAATTTGGTATTTTGTATTTTTTATTTAGATAAACATTTATTTTATAATAATAATGAAACTTAATAAACTTTTGTACAAAATAATAAAACGTACACTTTAAATCTCTCGTTAACAAAAATAACTAAGTAGGTAGTTAAAAGACACTAATTTTCTCCTATTTTTCACTTATTTTCAATGCTCGCATAGTCGTGCAAAGTAATCTTCTACAAATTGCTCTACAGCCCCTGCGGTTTTTCTTACAGCTTCGGCAGCTTTTTCTTGAGCTATAGCAGCATTTATTTGTTTAATAAGTAATGTTTTCTGCAATTTTTCAATTGATTCGTTGTCATTACTAAAAGGTGTCCTATCCTCCTCATCAGTAAATCGATCTGCATTTTCATCTCTACTGGTGCCTGCACTCACTCCCCCTAAAAAACGTATTACATAATTACATTACAACATACGTATGTACAAATAACTAGACTACACAAAAAAGCTACTAGTTTACCTGGCACTCTTTGAATGACTGGATTCTCATTTCCCTTCCATATGTCATAAAATTTTTGTTGCCACTCATTTAATTTAATTTTCTTATTTCCTGTTGCTGTCATATCCGTAATTTTCTTTATTTTGCTTTTCATATTATTAATTTTTTTTAATACTTGTTTTTAGTATCTAAATTTTGTTTTGTATTTTTATTATAAATATTGGTTAACTCTTTAAGGGCTGTATCTTTTGCAGACTTGATGGCAAGTGTCATTTTTTTATCCAGCAGTATCTTGAAATCTAGCATTATAACAAATGCTAATTGTATATCTTCATTTTGGGGCATTTCTTCATCTGAAGACATTTTACACAATCACGAACACACTTTATTACTTTTA